>JAPMOR010122209.1:439919-516389 GCA_026543865.1 Argiope aurantia | reverse complement strand
TGTGTGTGTGTGTGTGTGTGTGTGTGTGTGTGTGTGTGTGTGTGTGTAGGACCAATGCAATGTATTCAAAAACACTTAAATCTTGAATCTCTGAACTCACTTAAGTTCATTTTTAAGCAGATGTTCTTATAGTTAAGTACTTTTATTCCCTCGGAGTTACTGGATTTAATATTAAAAAAAGAGTTTGTCACCCTAAATTGCATACATAGGTTTTCTTAATGAGTTATATATGAATTTTCTATGAATAACTATTTTAATCATTGTTTTGTTAAGACATATTTATCAATAACTTATTAAAAATTTCGAAGCGCTTGGAATTATATAATTTTTGTAGTGAAGAGTAACTGAAAGAAAAATTGAGGAAATTACTTTTCCAATTGCATATTTATAATACTCAATACAGAATCTGAAAAATTTAAGCACTACTTTATTAAAAATATTTAGTGCATATTTGGATAAACTGTTTTAGAGTAGCTAAAAAACTACCGCATCACATATATTTTCTTTAGTTTTTAAGAAAATATATGTGCTTCTTTCTGGTAGGTATTGCAGATATATTGCAGTAGATAATGCAGTTAGTATTATTTCATAAGTGTATTATTTCATATTATATTATATTATTATTTCATAATTGTAACCAAATAAATTTAATTGTAAAAAAACAGGTATTTTATTCTTAAATAAACCTAAATTACAATTATACAATTTACTTATTAAGCATTCATTATACATAATTAACACTTCTTTGCATGCATATTGCAAAAGAATATCAACAATTGTTGCCAATATTTTATTAAATTTACTTTAACAATTGACCATATTTTAATCAGCGAATTATCATAAAGAAATGAGCATAACAGATTACAAAAACTTACAAATTCATTACTGAGAAAATAACACTTAAAGGAATAAACTGATGATTCTTTTCTGAATGATTCAGTGAATTTTTAATCAAAACAAAACAACCCTATTGCCTTATTCATGTATGATATAAACAATTCGTTTATCCTAATGATTCCCCTGACGAATGATCGGAATTGTGGGTGAAAATAAAAAGGTTTTTTTTTTTTTTTTTCCCCTAAAATCATTAGGAAATCTTAACTCAAAGACAAAGAACGTTCGTCAAAAATGCGACATCTTTTTCATTTAGCACCTATTATTCTGCCAACTATAATGGAAATCATAAACTGAATGAATGACATTTGAATAAGATGTCTGAAAAATCTGCGGACTTAACTTCGCCGAAATCTATCCTATTGGTTTCTAAATCGACCAACCAAAAATTATTGACAAAATACTAAATCTTATTGACTTGACATCTATTTTGTCGACCATTTTGTGACTAATGTAGTCATTCTGCCGATTTAATTCGCTACTTGGATATTTCAATTATTTACAGTATATTAACTTTAAGATGGTTTTTAAATTATCATATTTGTTAATACGCGGCTCTCCACAACCTTTCCGAAACCAGGCAGACTTTTGGCGACGAAACTCTATATATCTCGTCAATGGGAGGTCTGGGGGCAAAAGGTTACCGACAGGGGAGAAATCGCCCCCTTTGACCCACTACTGACACCGCCTCTGTCAAATTAGTTACTTAATACACAATAATTACAATAATAAAACACTAAACCAGCAGTTAAAAAACCTTTCAATCCATGATTTATTAAATCATATACAGCTCATAAAGCATGCTAATTGAAATTACTTATAACTTAATTATGGATGTCTCTTTAAAAAATCTTCAAAAACATTTTTACAAGTCAATATTATTTTCTTATTAAATCTATGGAGCAAATTTAAATTTCTGCAAGGTCATGCGCAAACTATAGAAATTCTGTTTTGAAAAGAGGCATTAATCTTGAGTCTCCATTTCCCAAATGTTCTACCAAAGTTGCTTCACATCACCACCAAAATAATTTTGAAATATCGCATCAGCATAGTTATAATATTGAATATAGAAGTTTTTCCTGTCGATATTAAAACTCTTACAAATGTACAGAGAATTCATAATTAAATGACCCTATTTTAAAGTTGTCTATAGACGAAACTATTGTTCAGAAAGCTGTGAAATTTTATGTGGGTTATAATGAAGGGACGAAAATTTGTTTGAGAAATTAATAAAATTAGTTCAAAATTTCGCTGCCAGGGAGTATTTTTTCATGAGCTACACATTTAACATACATTTATTATAGTTTAGACGTTTTATTACTACAAAACATGTTCAACATGACGGCCGTTATCTTCAGCTATCATCTGGAATCGTAAGATGGCATATTCCATAAATGACTCTAGTGTGTTCTGGAAAATGTTCCGAACAGCTTCTGATATCTGCATGTAAAGAATAGATCTGCAGAAACAACTTATGTCCCATCCAAATAATATTTTTACATTTTTTGATGAATATTTTTGCTTTTTGAAATCCAAAGGGCAATAATTCATTCATTCAATTCACTTGTAGTCTTATAAACAAATAAAGATCAGATATTTCATCGGACCCTAACGATTCGAAAGGAATATTTATTTCAATAGCAGTAGATGCTTCATTGCATAACTCTTGCATTGTCCTTCTGGATCTATGTAATGAGCTTTTGATGGGTGATAAAGCGGGAATATCCGTCAAAAGTTCGAATCCCCTTTGAAAGTGAGTGGACTCTCGATATATTTTTGAGACATATTCATCAAACTCAAGAACTATCCTCTTAATTTCGCTACATGTTTCTTAATGTCGATCTTAACTTTATCCAGCTTACATGAATGAGGCATTTCGGAAAGAACTATGTATTCTGTTTACACAAGCAGTTTATAATTTTTGGACTTTTCGTTCATGCAGCGGTGTGTATATAATAGCGGTGCCAGCGTCCTGGCATAATGGTAGCGCGTCTTCCCCGTGATCTGGGTGTCCTGGGTTCGAGTCTCGGTTTGGGCATGGTTGTTCTATCTGTGAGATGTGTGAATGTGCCCTCCCGTAAAAAGGGATTGTGCAAGTGAATGAGTGATGCGTGAGTAGCAAAGTCGTACTCTTGGTCCTAGTTGGCTCTACTAAAAAAATAACAGACGCTCCCCCACCGGCTTAAAACCGCTGTCTTTGTAACAGCGGGCTTGTCCATGGCAAGTGCCGTGAGAAACATCAACATATGATAGCGGTAATGATATTCATAGGATGCTATTGTATTGTCGATACTTATATCCCTTATATACAGATGATGGCTTTACGTTGAATGTTTCTAAAATTTCAGTACTATTATTTAAAATCAAATCGAAGCAATTGAGGAAATAAAGGCAGATACACCAATGCCAGATCAAGAAATAAATCTGAAAAGATGTTTCTAGCGTTCTTTAAGGGTAATTATCCGTTTTACCGTGGGGAAAATAGGATTATCTTAATAGGCAGACTGCTCAACTACCAATCACCTCGTTTTTAGCAGAACGAGAAATATGCATTCTCTTCAATCCTTTTAGATGCAAGCCAAGTTTTTCTACCAAAGGTAATTAAGCTCCAGTATGTTTATAAAATGATCGTAAATGGCATTAGTTAATAAGTGAGTATAAGTACCTCTATCCTGTCTTTAAGATCAGTAAAAGTTCTTGGGTTAGCACGACTTTCCAGATGTTTCAAATATCCCCAAGATGCAAAGATAAATGATCCACTAAACACACCACTCCGTTACTTTTAGTGAATGCAACAAAGGCCAAAAACCACATTTATTCCAATCTGGGAAGGTTAGGCCACAGATCACGAAAGTGGCATTGATGACACGTTCTTCTGTGAAGGGATTTTTGAAGAAATCTTTAATACAAAGGCTAACGTGTGGAGGAGTTCCATCTTGCATAAATATTTTGCGTGAAAAGCACTGACGTGCTTGTAGATTCGAAAAAGAAAAAAACTTTATTTTGTAACAACTTTGCATAACGTTTCCTGATAATCAGGCACTGGCCCTCTAGCGCTCGAAGACATAGGACAAAGATAAATGATGCAATAAACACACCAGTCCGTTACTTTTTGTGAGTGCAACAAAAAACTGAAGCGAATTTTCTGTTTTCGGAGTTCGGCATTGCATTCACCGAACTCGCCCAGATGAAAATACGTTTCCCCTTTCCAGATGATTTTTACAATGATTTTCCATTTATTTCCATTCTGTATGCCTCAAAGCGAGAAAGCGACTGAAGAGAGAATAGGTGTCGAAATCATGTAGAAGCAAACCCAACATAAATTAAAGCATGTACAGATAATACCAGAAGATACTCTGCATGATCTTCTGAACAGATGAATGAGTCATATCCAATTCTTCTGCCACACGACTGACAGTCTTGTTCCACCTGAAGCACAACTTTCCTTATTACTTTCACGGAAACAGTTTTCTTCCTCTTCCACAAAGAACATTATGAGAACTTTTTTCTTCAAGTATGACTACCATTCAAGGAGAATTTTAACAGTCAATGGACCTTTTCGCATCCCCTTCAAAGTCCGATATTTCTTTAGACCAAATATTGCAAAATTACCGCTTTGGTAAAAGAATTTAACTAACAAGGCTCAATCTGATAAGCGTAATGGCATTATGATTAGCTATAGTGAGAACATTAAAAAAATCTCCGTGAAAGTTTCTAAATTTTGTAACAACAGCTGTGTAGCGGGGATTAAAATTTGTGTCTTTGTTTCTTTTTCTACGTTCGTTTCAATTTCTTGTATGAAAATTAGGTATCGGGCAAGTTTTCGGTTGAGTGCAATTATTGAAAGACACTTAGTTGAAAGACCTTGTAATTCGTAGTTTCTCGTGCATTTCAAGATAAATTTCATAAGGGAGAGCACGTGCCTGTATAGAAAGACATTTCGCCACTTGAATGCTTTTTTTTTTTTTCATGTTAACTGTCAAAACGACTTTTTTTTTGCAAACTTCAATTTAGAGCAGTGAGCTCGCATATGTTTGATGACAGTTGCTGTCAAAAATTCAACCAAGATAATTTTAAAGTGTTTTAATTAAAATTTTTGGCTTACTTTAGAGATTGTGTAAATTTTGTGTTAAAGTAACCTATTAATAAAAGGGCATTGAAAGCGAAATTGTTAACGAAACTGTCGTAAAAAATCAATTCATTAAAAAACTTCCGCTGGCGGAGAAATTTTATACTAGTTTTAACTATTATTATTATTTCTTCAAACAATTTTCTTTTATTCATTACCTTTTATATTTACAACGATGAAGCAAGTCAAATAAAACAAAATTGTGTAAAAATAGCATCAAGTATTTGGTTTTATACCTCGAAGCTATAACCTCATAATGCAATTCCATATACAGGGTATCCCACAATGTATGCAGCATTTAATATTTACAGATTCGGATAGAAAACGTCAAGATGTGTATTTTGATGTATATTACGTGGTATCCTCGAATATAGTGTCAGAGTCTAATGACGCGAAGAAGGTTAATTACGAATCCGACAGTTTGTATTTCAAATTAAGAATCCAGTCGTTTGTATTCCAAATTACGATGCATACGACAGTTGCACAGCGTGTAAGCTTCCCTAGGTGACTATGCAAATTTGTGGAAACCAGTGACAGGAAATAAAAAATTCCCGCCGCGGCAAACAAGAAAACAAGTTTGATGAGAATGGCTCGCTACGAAATTACTGTGTATTGTGCGTAATAGTTGTGACTTAAAAAGAGAAAATATTCGTGTTTTCATAGTGCTAACTTATCATGAATTGCAATCACCAGCAGCTGTGGTGAAAAAAATTGAATAAAAAATTCAACACAACATAAGCGGCAATACCATCAAAAAAACGTACGAAAGGTTTAAAGAGACCGGCACTGTGTTGGACAATGTTGCTAGCAATGGGGGAAAAGGAGATGCGTGCAAGACCGGAAGCTAATGTTCAGAAAGGGAAAGAAATATGCGAAGCAAGTCCGTCAACTTCGGTACGACAGGTGGCACATGTCCAAAAGCACGGTACATCGCATAATGAGGAGGGATGCGGCTCTGCTCCCCTACAACTCAACCACACGATGATTAATAAAGTTGAATGTGGCGAAATTGATTTTAATTGGATCTAGTTCAGTGACGAGACGCTCTTTCACCTCCAAGAATATGTTAACATACAGAACTGGAGGTTCTGGGCCACTGAAAATCCTCATCATACAATAGTTCAGCCACTGCATCCATTTAGGCTCACAGTTTGGGGTGCGTTATCTGCCAAAGGCATCATTGGGCCAATTTTTTTTAATCGAAAATGTCACCGGTGAAGCTTATTTTGAAGTGCAGAATGAGAGTCTCATCCGATTCTTGCATGGCATAGACAAGATAAGCTATTATTATTTTATGCAAGATGGTGCTAGACCTCATCGCATTCATCGAAATTTCGATCTCTTAAACGAACATTTTCATTATAGACTGATCGGGAGGGATTCCATTACGAAAACCAGCAATGGTATAGAGCGGCGAACTTACTTCCCAGATCTTAACACGTGCGATTTTTTTATGGGGTTGTCTGAATAACACAGTGTATCTCACAAAGCCCTCAACATTGGGCGACTTTAGAACAGCGATTGAAACCAAGGCAAAGGAAATTGGAACAGACGTTTTGATAAAAACAATTGCTAACTTCGATTCCAGACTTCGCCATGTCATTTGTTCGAACGGTTGACATTTCGAAAATCTGTTGTATTGAAAGTTCTCAATAAACATTGATTTCCACTTTTTTTTTTCTCATTTCTTGAAATTTTTATAACTCAAGCTTCACGCCTTAATTAGATTATGACGCTATATTCGATGACCCCACCCATTATACATCAAAATACTCTTCTCGACACGTTCTATCCGAATCTGTAAACATTAGACGCTGCATACTTTGTGAGACACCCTATATTTTGCATTTCATTTATTTTTAGTTTACTCAAAACACTTATTGCGTCCTCTTGATTGTAAGATCATAGTTTGGATACTAATCAACATCAATGAAATTCATTTTCGATTCGAGTCCAATACAGTTAACGTTCTCACAGCGATGTTCAGAATGTGATCTCAAAATGGGGAGTCTTTCCGCCTGAATCTATCGCATAGCATTAAAGCAATGGTTTTAACTTTTACAAAGACGAATTTTTAAAATTATAGTTAGAAGCAATTTTTATTTGATTATATCATTTTTCATTTGCATTGGCAGCAGTACAGTAAAGTAGAAAAAATTCGATTGACATGTTAAATTTTTATCCATTTCATTTTTTCACTCTCACAGTAATTTTAATTTAAATAAAAACTAATGGTACACATATATATACAAATACGATTGAAGAAATTAATCTATAAATAATTAATTAATTATGTTGTAAAATAAATTAGTTATTTTGCCTCTGTTTTTCTAATAGAAAAAATAAATTATTCATTTATAATTATCAATCTGTTGCACATCTCAAGAGTAAGCCGGATAATTTTAATTTTTATATCATTGATTGTAAACTATAGTCCCTAACTGAGCTTTGTTTATTAAAATACTTATTTAACATTAATCGTTTGTAGTTTATTAAATACTACTAAAGATTTTTCTAAGAAGATCGGTGATTACTTCCACTTGCTGTCACACACTCAAAATGCAGTTTAACACCTGCTTGTAATTGAAATATGAGAACTGAGCATACGATAGGCAGTTTAATTTAATCTTTATTTACATCTTTTTGGGAAAAAGATGCCAAGGAAAAAAACCTATAAAGAATTCTTTTATAATAATATAGTATGATCACAAAATTACTTTTCCTGTCTGCAGCCAAAACAAATTAACAGAATTAAACAAAATTTCATATTCAAAATATGGAAGATGAATTTTGCAAATAAAGGGAAAAGAATGTAACAAAAATTCTGCGCAGGAGAGCTCAGCACATTGGAAATCGTCTGCGTGAATCAGAGAACCTGATTCAGATAGTATTGATGTACCTGATTCACATCACGACAATGTTGGTTAATAAAAGATTATATTTTGTGAGTTTCATACTGTATGTCATCATTTATCTATGCGTATTTTTCTATAACTCGAACATTAATAAAATGTTACAAAATCCATTTTTCGAGCACTCATTACGATCCGTTTTCGTTCTTACAGCGCCAAAATCTCACCTAGTGGCGACTTTTGTTTGTTTCATTTATTTCCCTATCCCTTCCACGGTCTGCATATGAAATTTGGTTTCGTTTTGTTGATGAGTTTAGTTGCAAATGCAGGCAAACAGAGAAAAATATTTTATGTCCAGCCTTATGTTTTTTTTTTTTTCATCATATACGACACTTAGGTTTAAATAACATGCACAGCGATAAGATTTATTCGTGTAAGGAAATAAAGGAATAATATGTTTGAAAAGAAATGAAAATATTTGTAAGTGTTTTGAAGGAAATTAATGAATTTACATGTTAATGATTACATTTTTTGGAGTAGAATTTGCAGAAATCAATTAAAAGTAAATGCTTTAACCTAAGTTAGTAGTATATATTTTATAAATATATGATAATCACCGCAATGAATAATTTTTCACAAAATTAACAGGACGAACCTAAATTATTTTCTTTTACTCTCATTTAATGCATGAAACGTCCATCATTTAAATTTTTCAGAGAAATTTTCATAGAGAAATGGCCAATTAGTTTCATTTTGCATTTTCTTTTTCCATTGTTATTTATTTCAAGTGTTCGTCATCATCTGGCTAATATTTAAAATTATGAAATTTTCCGAAATAGCTTTAAGTACCTTAGGAAAGAAAATAGAGAGAAATCTAACAAGATTAACTTAACACCTACGAAAAAGTTTGAAAGGAAAATTGCCTTTCAGAAAGCATTCGATTTTCAAAACATGATTTGTAAAGCATCAATTTTAAATACTATAGATAAAAAATTTACTATTTGATTAAATTAAGTAAGCATAATCAAAGTGGCGCAATCAGATTGACGCATTCCTTGTCAAATAAGTATGATTTTCTCTTCCACTTCATTTGTATACAGCGTCTGAACTACCATATGTTGAAACTTCCGAGATGTTTCCCCTGCTCAATTCTACTTCCGATTCCGGAGAATTCCCATAGCAGGAAATAAGCAACTCGAAATTTATGGTCTTGTACGCTCAATATATATTCATGAAGGGTGCTGGGTCGGCCGTTTCACATGCCTCCCTTCTGTCATTGCAAAATCTTCTATAAGCGCCAAGTTCTTTCTTCTTACAAAGACTTTTATCAATCAGATTTTTTTTCGATGATGCGCTATTTGATTGTGTAAATGACATAAATTTGTAAGCTGCATTAATGTTTATAAAACGAATTTAGTTTCTTTTGGAATGAAAAATCTGTTACAGTCATCCTGCTTTATCTGTAGCAAAATTTAAAACAAAACAAAAAAATCTTTAATTTTACTAAAATTACGACTTAAAATTAAAATATTTTTTTATGAAGTATTTCTCTAGCAATGAAACGAATAACAGGGAAGCATTTTTTAAAGAAAGAAACCAAATAATATAAAAATTCAAATCTTGAGTTTTTTTAAAAAGTAGATCCGTTAAACAGTTTTTTCTCTTATAATGTCTCCTCATATTAGAAATATTGTATCAACAATAACCAAGGTTTCAAAATATTAATCAGAGAATCAATTTTCAGTTCATCAGAGAATTTTAATCAGAGAATTAATTTTAGACATTCTAATATTTGGGAGATTTTGCCAAAAATACTGTGGATTATATTCTTAAATTATTCAAATATATATATATATATATATATATATATATATATATATATATATATTATTCTGTATTATTCTGTTTTTTCCATTTGGAGAGAAGTAGAAAGAAACTGATGTTTTTTAGCTCTACTCTTTTACCTGTATTATATTTATGTAACTATTCGTCCAAACTGATGAGCAGATCTTAAATAATTCTATGTATAAATCAATACGGAAGGAAAACAAAACTGCATCAAAGATCTTTTTGCCATCTCACGAAGAGCGAGAGATGAATACGTAACTCAAACCACATGAGGCACTTCTTAACAGTTATCGAGTTACCCCCTGACACCCAAGTGCTGGAAGATGTCGTTTTAGATAAGCTTAAAGTGCGAACACATTTCTTGAGATAGTTGAGATCAACTTCGGAGAATAAGACTTATTTCTGATTTTGAAACCTTTCGCCGTTCCTCGTCTAATTTTTCAGCATTAAAAGTTTTTTCGTTGACCGAAAAAGAAAAATTACTTTTAGATTACATTTTAATCTTGATCTTTCGATATCAAAGAAAAATATTTTTATTAACTGTGATAAAAGAGGTGCGATTTTATTGAAATAAATTATCAAGAATCTATTTCTAAATGCGTTGTTTAGTGAAATATTTCTTTTCTTTAGAATAATAGAGAGTAAAGCATAGGGAACAAGAGACTTAAAAAGTATTGAACTGAAACGATGCAATGGAAACAAACCAAAATAAGTTAAAGTAAAACGATGGATTTAATTGCAAACAAAAAAGAGCTGTTTATTTATGATGCAAAGTAGCTAAATTAATTGGCGAATAAAATTGACGTAATCAGTCTAGGTGGTATAGTTTTATTTTGTGATAACTTTCAAAATGGGGTGGTAGAGGGAACAAGCGATCATTGATGGATTATCTAGGGATCATGAACTTTCACTTGAAATAAAAATTGGCGACTTCGAACCAGTAGTTGAGGCTATTGGCTAATTAATTTTTATTCCTATTATTTTAAATTGTTATTTTAATAATATTGAAACAGTCTGAATATCGCGATTTTTAAAATTATTAAGTGCTCTCTTCTTTTATACCTTATTTCCGCAATGCTTATTCACCCCCAACGTCATTTCACTCTTTTTATTAATTCATTTTCTTCTTTTCTTTCTTTTTTTAAGAAAAAATAAAGGAAGAAAATTCTATGTTGAGACAGAAGGAAGAAGAAAATCTATGATTTCATCTATGAAATCTGTCGTAGGCATAATACAATTTTTTATACTCAATTCGATACCAGATAATGGCGATTTGAAGAGTGATTTGCTGTGTGTGAATTGAACATATTTTTTTGTTTTTGTTTTGCTAGTGCATTAAATAAGCAACTTTGTTATTCCAACTGCAGAATTTTCGTGTCCGCTTTACCCAAACATTCGAAGACAAAATTATCAAAAATTATTATAAATGTACCAGTATTTAATTAAATATTGTAAACTCTTGAAGATTAATTTATCTTAAATTACACTTTTTTTTTCTTTTGTCCAAAATTATGTTTATGTATAAATAAATTATTGCCATGAAAAAATTAATGAAAAAATGAAACTTCACTTTAAAATCAAGATTACTTGCTTAATTAAAAGTTCTATTTTAAAAAACTTTTCTTCTTCAAATCAAATTCATTAGTGTTATTAATCTATTCAAAGTTGATTAAGGAAGTCAGTTATTTGTACTTTTTCAGTAGGAATGTCCCCTATCTTGTACTAAAATACAAGAAAGCGATTTTCACAAATGAAGCATTTAATAGGAATTCAGTTTGCAACTCGGGCTAATGAATCCCCGGAGATTGTAGGCGGCGGGCTGTCATCCCAATTCGCCGCACATGTCAGCCTGATGGATAGAAGAGGGGAAAAAATTGCCAAATGGTTATGGCGTACACTCAAATGTTTCTGGAGCTCAAGCATGGCAGAAATATCTATTCCTTACATGCAATGCTTGTTTCATTCCGATTGGCTGCCAGCCAAAAGGATGCCGACCCTAGAACGAAACTATTGGGATAATTAATCAAACCGACTCAACCACTTTAAGCTGGCTTTAGTGTATATTAATCCTCAAAGAAGACATCTCATTCGTTAGATCAGTAACTTTCCTACTTTGGGTTCCATCACTTTAAAGTTTAAAAAAAACCCTAATGTGAATATAGTAACGTAACTGAACAGTAAAGAGCCTTCGCTAATAATCAAAGTACGGACCTTAGATAATTGAACTCATCACAGTGACTTCATTTTCATGTTACGTATTAATCGCATATAGAACGTGCAAAAGCCTCTAATATAATTTTGTTCTATTCGATACACGATTTGATTAATAAATACATTTTTCAGTCCTTCAGAATAGAACAGTGGCAGCATCTCTGCTCAGATCGAGTTCACTTTAAGAGACATTGACATTTTGCCAATCCTGCCAAGTTAAGCCACTGAATTTAAATATCAATGCACATAATAATACCATTTAAATTTCATATAGAAAAATTATTCGAATATTTCTAAGATAGTTTTAATAATCAGGAGAAAAAAACGCAATACGATAGTCACTGCATCATTTCAAATTATTGGCAAGCGTTGATTCACAGTAGATTTTAATGGAAAATTGATAAATTAAACCTGAATCTAGATACTGAATTGATAACGGTATCTCTCTAGATTTCTTGTATTTGTAAATAGTCTTTTTGAACGTAAAATAAAGATTTATAAGTAGGAAACGACTTTGAAAGTAATGCGGCATCAGTTTGACACGTAGAACACAAACATCCGTTTTCCTAATACCGATTTTTCATTTTAAGTGGAAAAAAAAGTCAAATTTATTATGTCACAACCATGGAGCATTCTAAATATTCAATGAAAATTTTGTTAAAATACAACAGGTTTCAAAAATGGGAGAATGAAAATGTTAAGGTTGTTTTCAAGTTAGAATAATGCACCATTTTAAAGTTATAATTGTTGTTTGAATAATTCCCATTTTGAAGTTATATTGCAGTTCTGAGGTTAATTTAATTGGTATCTTGTCATTTTAAACTGAAGAAATGGAGCGAAAATATTCAGAATGTTTCTTTTTTCTTTATATTCTACCAATTAAATTCTCTTTTGCATACCCTTACTTTAAAAATATAAGCATCAATTATTTTTGTCGTTATCCCAGATAAGGGAGAGTAAATTCAATTATATATTAATTATTTTCAAACTAAAATAGTATCTATTATCTGGCATAAACTGCTTAAAAATTTAGAAACATGAAAATACAGAATTGAGATCTTTTAAACCAGAGCTTTAAAAAAAAAGAAATACTATGTTAACATAAACCATCTTTCTTCAGATCCAAACGAAAGCAAGGAAGAAAATGAAGCGGGAAT
The DNA here is from genome assembly GCA_026543865.1 of Argiope aurantia. Classification (NCBI taxonomy): domain Eukaryota; kingdom Metazoa; phylum Arthropoda; class Arachnida; order Araneae; family Araneidae; genus Argiope; species Argiope aurantia. The sequence continues at coordinate 503,298 of JAPMOR010122209.1, read as the reverse complement.
ATCATTCAAATAGGAAAAATGTCTCAAAATGCCGGGGGAGTTATCAAAACACAATCACGAATCAAAAGTGAATACCATTTATTTTTTTATTTCGAAGAAGATTTGTTATTGGAAAATTTTCATCTTAGTTCAAATGAAAATGCTTTAAAAATGCATAAATTATAATGACAGGAAAAACCTATTTAATAAAATTTTTTGCACTTTTGTATTTAACTTGGCTTGCTGCGTGTTTGTAAAGACGTAAATTTCTAATCTATTTTGTTCTCCCTTCTCTATATGTTAGATCCCTGAAATTTTGAACCTTTTCGTGTTGTGATAATAATACATTATTTTAATATTTTCAGAACTTGATTATAAATTAATAGAATTCTTTAAGTGATTTTTGAATCAGTACGAGTGGTATCACTTGTAGTGAATCTGAGAAAAAAAAATGATTTCCGGATCTCATAATACATTGATAGACAATTTCTAGGGTCGGGTGACAATAGCAATGACAAAATGGAAGGCAGGCAAATGTGGAAATTAGCGTAAGACGAACTGTGCGTATGCAAATTTTGCATTGCCGAAATTGTTTGTCATATAATAGCGCTGATAAGATATATAAAAGAATCGAAGCCTATCGGCCATTGTTGTTGAAACACAAAGTTTAACAGGAAAGAATGAATTGACGAACTTGCAATTTTTGATATGTCTTCCCGACATAATTTAGATGATTTTACGAGTGGCCGTATTATTGGTAAGGATGAATAGGGACGAAAAATAGCATATGTTGGTAGGGAGTTCGACATCAGCCATAGTATTGTTTAGAGGTTTTGGAAATCATTTCATGTAAATAGATTGTGTAGCAAATATCACAGGAAAGATTGTGTTCCCAGTACAACACCTGCAGAAGATAAGTACATAGTGCTATCGACAAAAAGGAACAGACGCAGCACAGCTAGTCAAGTAGCAAATTAATTTTTTGCTGCTACTGACAAGTGAATCTCCCGAAAAACTGTCTCCCGGCTTTTGCAATACAGAGGACTATACGTCTGCTGTCCTATTGTGTGCATCCCATTGTTAAGACATCACCGTTCCGTCTATTTACAACGGCGCCTTCAGCATCGTAGTTGGAGGAAAGAGGATTGCATACTCTTTTCATATGAAAGTAAGTCCAGTTTCTTATCTGATTGTGGACGGCAGCTGATCTGACGTGAGAGTGGTACGTATAGCCCGGCAAATATACAAGAAAGACACCGATATCCTACCTGTAATATCATGATACGGGTTGGCATCAAGTTCAATGGCCATGCGTAACCCTATGTGCTTCCAACTGGGACTATGATTGGCGAACGATACATAAATGATGTTCTGCTGCCTCATGTCCTCATATTCCGTGATACTGTAGGTGATAAATTTGTTTTCATGAACGACAATGCAACGTGTCATCGAAAGTCGCTGTCAGGAAAGCCATAAAGTACGGATCTTCAATGCCTCGAATGACCAGTAAGTTTTCCATATCTGAATCTCACTGAAAATGTTTGAGATGCTTTCAGGAGGAATTTTGTTGGTCGACAAACAAGGATACTCTCGTCCTTGCATTGATTGAGGAATGGAATAAAATACCCCAACAGCTGCTGAATAATGTTGCGCAAAGCATGCCACAATGTCTGGAATCTTGTATTTTCCACCATGGTGGATATATACCGTATTTACATGTTCCGGCAGAATGCCTGCATCCAGTAATTTTGACCCCCCCCCCACACACACACACACACTTTTACGTATTCAGTTCAAAATGACCATTTTGTCTCTTGAACGCTTTTCAAACCCTTTAGGAATTTCAGAAAACAATAAATTATCGGTTTTTTTTAAAGAATGCTCTAGCAATCTGGCATTATTTTATTTTATTTTGCATCCAACAGCGCTTACTTTTTTTATGCGCTATTTAACCGTTTGCAGCCCGTCCTTAGCAATTGCCCATCAGTATATTCGTTATAAAGAATTATAAACTAAAGTCTGGAAACTTGAAAATAATTATATAGGGCAGTTAAAGTAACTGGGAGCAAATTTTGGAGACTCTTTGACGCGAGCTGATAACATGAGATGGAAAATACTCCTATAAATTTTGTTATTGCATATTCACATTCTGAATAGCAATACCTTTGTTCTTAATTAATTTATTAATTAACAAACCTCAGTTACAGCGAAGCTTATAATTAGCCAGGAATATTTCACATTACCTTAGAGACTACGAGGTAAAAGAGAATGTTTGCTTTAGTTTCTGATCACAGTAACGAAATGATACGAGGAGAATGTATTTGAAATGTTAGGAAACTACTGTTTATCGCCACAAGATTTATTTTACCGCTCATTCCCAACTACTCTAAAGTACTATTTCTTTTACGAATTTTCAATAAAATTCATCTCATTTCATGAACACATGAAATAAATTATAATAATTATTCATAATTATTTAACACCTTCAAATTGAAGTAACTTATAGCTATTCCATTCCCAATTTTGTCCGGTAATTAATCTTTATAAGTACAGAAAAGATTGAATTTTGGGAAATGTGATAGTATAAGAATAATGAGTCTTTATTCAGGTATCTTCAGTATAATCAATCAAAATATACATATTCTTTGAAAATTCAACCATCGATGATTCCAGATAAGTTACTTCTTCTGTCAGTTTTCTTATTTTCTTCCATACCTGACGTCAAACAGCATTAAATCATTATTTATAAACTACTATCATTCATGAAAGATAATATTATGTAGATCAAAGGTAGATTCGTTTAAAATGTCAGTTTTCAGTTTGATATGACATAATAAACATTATTGGCAGGATAAAACGCTATCTCATATGTAGATTTAATATCGCTTCTTTTCATATAATAAATAATTCCAAATGCATTAAAATTACATGTTTTTAGTACAAAAAATGATTGTTCTTAATTATTCCACCATGAAAATTATAGGGGTTTTCTTAGTAGCAGAATTTAATTCTAATCGCGAGCACATCATAAAACTAATCGAAATGATTCAACCAGAAATAGAAAGCAACAACAGATATCAGTTTTTACTTGTCTATTAATCATGAAAAATTTTCAACAACCATAGAAGAAAATAATAGACTTTTTTTGTGTTACCATTTTATTAAACTGATTAGTTAGTTGTAATATCCATCAAATAAACTCGTGGACGCTAGAATGATAAATTTATTATTATTTTATTCTTACAATTTATTCTAAAAGATTTAGAATTTCCGAAGTAATATCTCCATCATATGTGAATGCCCCCTCGTCGGTCGACCCAAAGGCCCCGTCGAGTTAATAAGACGGCAACAGCAAAAGAGTGGATCGGACATTCCGGAACCAACTCCTAATTTGAGTGGCGCCGGATCACTTTTCACCGGTCGGAGGGTGCTCGTCCCTCGGTTTGCACAGAAGTAGCTCTAATTGTCTATGAAAATCAGATGTTTTTTTTTCTTAGCCTAGTGAAACTTTGAAGATAAGATTAAAATAAGAAAATGACTCTGATTACAGCTTTTGAATTAGAATAAATACATTTGGAATTTTCTTTCTCTCACCTGAACTTGATCTTTCAGTGTTTTGTGATACAGTTTCCTCTTTGTTATCAATAATCAGCAAGAGGGAGCATTTAACTTGCTGTCTCTTTGTCTATTTCCAACACTTCATTCAAATGAATCAATCCTGTAAATTTTGAATGAATTATCTTAAAAGAAAATAATATTTTTCAAATTGCAAAGGGAAGGATTTTAAACGCAAATAATATAATAACTTTACTGCATCAATGATTTTTACGACAAATACCATGAGATTTTCTTTCTTCTAGTACTTTTCCATTCCATATTTTGCAAAAATCATATAAGGAAAGAAAATACACACAGTCGAAAAATGAATCCCTTACGCAATATTTTGTATGATAGGCACTCCCTCATATACCATCATATGCTATGAGTGTTTCATGACAAAATAAATTCCGATTGGTATAGAATTTTTAAAAAACTGAGCACTAAATATCATGTATTTAAGTCGTTGAGTTTTTGTATTATCGCGTTCAATACACACGGAGGAACAGACAATCAACGTTTTATCAGATTTGGTCCTCAAAACGTGTGCACTTTATTTCAACCGTCTGTTCGTTTTCGTGTCATACCGAACTTCCATCAACGTATTTTGGGAATTTGATTGCATATTGCTGGAAATGTATTACCAAATATCGCACTACTTTTATTATGTGCAAGAAAGGCTTCATTCCAAAAAAGTAGAGATTCATTAAACTTCGGAGTCGGAATTTTCCTATATTTCGAGATTATTTTTTATATATACAAAAAAGAGGCAAGTAAGAAGAGAATTAATTGATTAATATATCAAAAAAATAAAGTATAGTAGTAAATATAAAGCAGTAATTATAAAGTAGTAAATTTTAGAAAAAAAAATTTATATTGACATTTCAAAATTGTAATAATTTTTCACTTCACTAATTGACTAAATACGTTCACCAAAATTTCTTCTGAAGAAATATAAACATGAATACTTAAACAAAATATTTTTGTATGAACTGGGTGAGTTGAGATTTTAAAAAAAATGGCCAAAAGATTTTTAATAAGTTTTCTAGGGGAAAAAAATACTGTGTATTTTGAGGCATTACTAGCCACATTTGGTGACTAGATTTTCACTCACTATATTAGGAGTCTTAACTAAATTTTGTCAACTAAATGTGATGAATTGCATCTACCCCAATAACTGAAAGCTCCATTTTAAATTATACTTGCACTATGCGTAGAGCATTTTGATTCATTAGATATGCTTGCAAAGTGGCGAAATTAAATGGTGAGATCAGCCTTTATTGAGGCTTCTGGTTATTTTTTGATATCTCTGGAAAATGGTGGTGGTGGGGAGGTCCTGTGGCCATTGATTACGCATCAAGGAGTTAGGAGCTTTTGTATGAAATGAAAATTGACAAAATTGGCACAGTGATGGCGGCAGGTGAACTGGCTCTTCGGTGTTGCCAATTATTTTAAATATACATGGTGTTCTTAAAATATTGAAATTCTCTTTACTTTCTACTATTGGAGATAAGTAGGCACCGTAAATTTTAAAAATGTTCAAAATGAGATTAAACATTAGTTAACGTGTTTTACATATAATGGAAATAGTCTTGTTATTCATTTACAAAAAGTTGCATCATTTAAATTTTTATCCTCCTTCTGAAAATTGATCAGTTAGAAAATCTTGATGAGTGATGATGATGAAAATGACTGATACCATCTCTCTTACCATTTAAAACAATAAAAATATGGACAGTAAATGTATCAATAATGGCGTTCTTTAGAATAATTGCAAAATAGTTTAACATTAATTCACCAATTTTTTCAGCAGTAAGAGCATCTGTATAATAGAATTTAGTTAGAATTTTTTTTAATTTCATGTTTCACGGGAAAAAAAAAAAAAAAACTCCTCTTTAGTGACGTATTTTAATTGAAAAACTTTTCTTACTCTAGTAATTTCCTTTCTGGCTTCTGATTTCTCTATTTGACGTAAACAATCAATCATTTATCTGTACAAAGAATGGGTGAAATTCGAATGTTTTCTGAACACTGAGGTCACGAGTTTTTATCAGTCTTCTTGTTCGTGGGATCACAAGTATATATACTGATGCCAAACCGTCCCCTCCCACTGAATCACTAAGTGCTATATATATATATATTACTTTTCCCTCTCGTAATCCCTCATGGAAAAATATTGCCTCTCTGCGTTATTTTACTACACGGATTTATCATATTTTATAAGGAAGTTTAATAAAAATGAATTATTCTTGAGAAATAATACATTAATTATTTATATTAATAAAAAGTACGGTACACAACAAATTAAATTTACAATTGCAGCAAATGAAACAATTAACGTTAATATATTCTAAAAGTGTGAAAGAAAATCTTTTTATATTTTTTTATGATAGCTACTGAACACTGATATTTATGTGATGTAAAAGCAAGCACACCTCTTATATCATGATACTAATTTTTTAGCTGGTTAATTATTGATAATAGTTTGAAATTTTCAAAAATTGAATCACCAATTAGAAGAGAAAAGAACTGAATTTCTTTGCTTACAACATAATTTATCTCCAGTTGAACTGAGAAAGTTAAATATATTTAAAATTATCAACATTAATGTCTCATAAATATATAAATGGAAATTGATTACGAGACATAAATATATGTGATTTTTTTTTACCTATTATAAACATAATAAGTAAAAAGTAATAAAATATGTAAATTTTCTATTACAGAAAACATATATTATATATGTTATTCGAAAAAAAAGATATAAATACAAATCTATGATCAAGTTTTAAATAATATTTTGGAAAATGGAACTAGCGTCTTTCCATTTTAGAATTATATTGTTAATTTGAAAAAAAAAATTAACAGCACTGAAAATATTAAGTTTAAAGTTTAAAATTCGTTAGTAAGGTTACAAAAATCCGAGTTGTCGATGGTGTTTAGTATAAACCGATATAAAAATTGAAAAATAATTATTTATATGTACCGGTGTGAGGTTTTCAGTTTCTGAATTTTAAAATGGAGTATAATAAATATTTTGACGACGATATGCCATGCAGTTATGGGGGAGAAGCCCCCTTTAAGGAATGTAGCAATTTTTAATTAACGTATTTATCCCAAATAGGTGTAAAGAACGACCGAATCAATTGATGGATTTAGAACTGTAAAACAAACAATCAAACAGAAATTCAATTTCATATACAAGGTGCCTACTTAAATCCCTTACCCTTAACTTTAGAAAAGTGGTAACTATAGTCCTGAAATTGTGTCAAGGATTGTAAAATGGTTATGCGCTACTCGATCCGACCATTTACAGCTCCAATTAGTGTCGAAAAGGGAAGTTAACGTTCCTATCTCAAAAACGGTACAGGAAAAGTGTCAATTACAAAGTTGTATAGCGTTATCAATTTAGTCCAAAAAAAGCATCTTATACACATTAATGCTAAAAACAAAACGTCCCAAATCCAAATTTATTTGCTTGCAATTTCTGAGATTGTGACGTCATAAAACGTATAAAAAACAAATTACTTTTATTTTCGATGTTCAGACTACTCTTAATCGGGTACAATATAGATACCAGTCCTCGTTTGAATTTCATCTCTCACACTCTTTATTCCATATCAGTTCATGCTGTAACGTATTACTGTGCACATACAACAGGAAGACCTATAATACTGGCGAAAAACCAGATGTTTGAATCATTTCCACAGGATAAAGTATTGTTGGGCTTTTTTTTTTTTTTTTTTTTTTTTTGTGGAATAGGGCAAGTTTTTCAAAAAAAAAATCTTTTCCTTTTATCTATGTCTTGTGACGTCACAACCCCTTAGCGCATAGCTATTTTATTATACCTAGACACCACTTTCATTAATATAGCTTTCGTCATTTTGAAGTTTAGGAGAGGTGAAAAGGATTTAAGTGGAGATCCTGTATATAGACTAAAACTCTACCACATGTAGGAAAAATTAAATTACTCTAATAATGCGAAAGAAAGCAACTACTCCCAACAAAAGAGGAGATCATAATGAAAAAAAATTAGCCAAACTCGAGAGCTTATAAATGACCACAAATCTGAAATTACCAAAACATAAATAATTATTGAAATAAACGATTATTTGCAATGGCAAAATGACTTTCTTTTAGGGGTTTCGCAAATTTAAACAATTTGACAACTTTATAAAATTTCAACCACTCAGCCTTCAGATAGCACAATTTCAGTTTTAAAATAATAGTAATGAAGCTAATTTTATAATGTAGAATTCCACAAATGCAAAAAATGTGTAAGAAAATTCTTTTTTTTGCGGGGGGGGGGGTATAGTCTATTTTAAAAAGATTTAAGAGTATCATTGCATGTAAAAGAAGCGGTGGAATAAAGTAATCAGCCAATTGACAGGATATGGAGGGGGGGGAACGTTTGTCTTTCAGAGAAAAGATTGGAACAAATGCACATCAAAAAGACATTCAGATTTTTCATCCTTAACGCATTTGGAGAATTCAGGCTTTCATATCCTGAACTTGCAACATAACATGGACAACATTCAATATTCATAACATTTCAACAAAGAATGGATAATATTTAGGTAACTTTTTATAAGTCATTGTAACATTTGCATTGTAAAGTTTCAGAAACCTACTTTGGTAATCTTTCAACAACATAAATTTGAATCAAAATCAACTTTGGTATTAAAGTTAGGAGTTAGGATTAATATAATTTTATTTTGAGTTTTTAGTAAGTTTCCCTATTATTTTTTTAAAATCAGTTTGATAAATTTTCTTTTTGAATAAACAGATTAGAGTATGTTTTAAGTAAATATACACAACACAATGATTTATTGAATCTGAGAATTATTTTTGTAAAACTATCAATAAATTTCTATGAACAATCAATAAAAAATTATCTACTGTCATTGATCACGGTTCAAAATGGAAACAATATGTAGCTTCAAAACGGAAAAATAATATAATTAAAAATGAACTCATAGCTAATGAATTTTTTTAAATATATTGAAAATAACCACCTATGAATGCTTAATGATGCCTAATATTAAGCAGTAAAAATAGTTTAATTGTTAAGGAACTAGCATCCATTAGACATGAATTTGGCTTTTTTAATTAAAATTTTAAAGGCTTTAGTTTTTAATCGAAATGTGTCAATATTAATTTATTTTGTTTTTAAAAAAAACAAAGGAAAATGTGAATTCAGAATAATTTATGTGTTTATAAAATGCATTTACAGTTACTCCAACATTTGTTTTTAGTTTTTAAAATTTTTTTAGTTATGTTCATTTTAGTCATTGTGAATTTTCAAAACTTTCAAATATTACATCAAAGTATGTAAATGTATATTATTGAAAATTATGGTTATAGTAAAATATTTTGAAAATAAATTCCTTACGTATAGCTAGCTATAAAAAATTTTTTTGATAATAACTAGTATTAGAATAATATCAAAACTTAAGGCAAAAGTTCAGAAATCTTTTGAAGTCATTTTATTGATTAATAAATTTTCTGCATTTTCATCTAGAATGAAAACTAAGAAAGCAGTTTAATTCCAAGAAAATGAACGCTTAGCTGGAGTAATTTATTCTTCAACCGATAGATTCACGTACACGAAGGATATGTGGTAGAACTTGCTTACAGCACAGAAAAAAAATAGCACTTAGAATTTTTTTTTTAATGAAAGATGTGGATATATGAACTCAAATTGGCTATCAAGCTTTGGCATGAAATTTATAAATTAGGTAGTTCATTTTCAAATCTAAATTTTTTTTTAAAAAAACTCCTTTTTTTAAGCACGCGTTTTTATTAGGCAACTAAAAGGTACACATTTTTTATTTTAATTACTATCTACTCTTTAGTCTTTAATTTTCATTATTCTAAACATTAGGAGTATTAATTATAATAAATAGCTTACATTCATTATTATTAATCATAATACCAATTTTTTCTCAAAGTCACTACCAGATGACGCTACGCGTATGGAATCAGTTTTAATAATGTTAACTGATAATTAAGTTATGAAAATATTCAAATAATATATTTCCTTTGAGAGTATATAAATGTATAAATGAATGAAAAATTTCTTTTTGACAAACATGAAACAAAATTAAATAATAGTACTTAAGCGAATACTAATAAATGCGTGAAAAAATTATCATTCCTCTTGTTTCATTACTTAAATTTTCCGAATGCCAAGAGTATAAAAGAATACAACACATGAAAACTATTCACTATCAAGCATAGTATAGAGATCACCTTATATATTTCCATTGCGTCCTTACCTTGAAAGTATTTACCTTTTATTTTGCTTAATTAAAAGGAAATATATTTACAGAAAAGTCACCTCTTATTGCATTTATGAAATGAAGGGGAAAGGTTCGCTAGATTCGAAATGCATGTAAATTTTCATGTGCCTTTGGTGGGCCTCAATAGTAATCTTTCCTCTTAGGTCGAAATGAAATGTAATGCCATCAATTCTGCGCTTTTCAACAGGTGACATGAGATGCACCACATGTATCGAAATTGGAAATATTTCACATATAGTTATTTGTTCATGTTTAAAGGTCAAATCAAAACCTTATTGCAATAACTTTTCTATTATATATTGTTTTATGCTACAAAAATCTTTCTTTTTTCAACTTTAATCCGAAAAGGGTAATAAACCGTAAGGGACTATTGTTGTAGATTAGTTTGTTAGTATTAGATGAAAAAAATACTTTTTGATTCATTTGTTAAGTGACTTCGAGCCAAATATGTGCAATACAATAATTTTTCATACATTTTGTATTGTTTGTGAAGGGATATCTAAGCAATCATTTATTTGGTTTTAAAATTTACTTTTATTTTTTCTGTATCATTTGATCAGAATTCAAATTATTACATTATACTACAAAGTTTTCATTAATTATGAAATGACTTCTCGTTTTTTCCGGAGCTAAATATTCCAACATTGTTATTCAAAAAATTAGTAAGAAACACTGAATCAGATATCTAAAATCAGCATTAGAATAATTGTTAAGAATGAAAGAAAACCCCCATAAAAGTTTGCTGTCTACTGAAAAAAGAATACTAAAGAGGCACCTAAAGCGTCTGAGAATGGTTTCATGGTTTTAAAGTAATATTTTTTATATAAATCTATCATTTCAAGGATCTTTTGTAAACTGCTCAGTTTCAAATGGAAATCAAGCAAGAAACAATGATGCGAATCTTTAAAAAAATCAGCAAAATGCAGTTTATAATGTCTTTCTTTTAGTTATGTGGTTGATAATTTTGTTTGAGCAATATTTCCATAATGAAAATGAACAAAAGTTGGAACATTCGATAAAACTTTGATTTATTATCTAAAAAAGAGAATTTGAAAGCTTAGTCTTAAAGAATCCTGTATAATTGTAAGAGATTTAGTTGTTACTGGTTTTGCATGCAGTACAAAATTAAAAATAAAAAGAGACGTCAAAAATTAAAAATTCAATTCCTCATATTATCATAATATTTTATGAAAATAATTAAGGAAGATATAACATGCCTTTATATATATACCCATCAAAATGTAGAACTCTAACAATATAAGAAAAGAAGCGCTGAATTTAAATCCACTATTAAACTCCCAATAAAAAAAAGGAAATAGTAAATTCGTATAAATTCAGTATATTTACTCACATTGTACAAAAGATATAATGGATAAACTTTGGCACAGAAAGAGTATTGAGCAGTGAAGTTTCAAAAAAGGAATGAAAATAAAACTACCTATATGAATGTTGTTGAGATGTTGTTGTCTGTGCCTTCATTTCAATCTTATACAACAAAATTTCTTTTCAGACGAAAAGTATATTCTTTATATGTCTTTAAACGTGCGTGAAATAAACAAATAAATCATACATTAACAATTAATCAGCAAATTTTATCGAGCTAGTAATTAAAATAAATAAGAATTTTCATTGAGATTTATTCATATTCTCTCAAATCAATTATTTAGTACAATCAAATGCTTTCTAGCAGTTTCAAATGTCATTCCTGCAGTAGTAGCCAATGAAAATTTGAATATGACATCATAAACTTTAACTGGGTAGATAACACTGTTGAAAAGATGATTTTGTAATAAGAACTGGCATTTAGATCCGTTAGGTAATTATATCAATCTCGCGTAGAAAATATGAAAAAAAAAATACGTTTTCATTGTAATTACTAACGAAGTATATTGTAAAAAAATTGGAGGCGCGAATTACATTTATTTACTATCCTTTGTTAGTAAATCACTTCCATTTTTACTCATTTTTATTGGACTTGATTTTTTTTTAATGTTTGCAAAGATAGAATTTTGTAATCTATTTTTCATTTATTTTTTGTGCTTGGGTGAATTTATAAAGCTGTGTATTCTCCCTGGAAATACTATATTTTAAAATTTCCAGAAATAAATTATCAATTGATAGATTCCTTCAATTTTGACTCCATATGCTTTGCACTTCTTGGTAGTGAATTTGTAAAAAAAAAAAAAAAAAAAAAAAAATTATTACGAAATTGAATGATTTTCAAAATAGTAGTATAATCGAAAGGCTAAATAGTAGAAAACAATTAAAGCAGAAGAACATTGATTAAAGTATGTGTTTAAAACAGCTTTTATCAAATTTATATTCAGATGTTTTGAAATCGTTTTTATTGCTGCTTGAAGATCTGAAAAAAAAAACACCTTTTTCAGTACAACATTTTATAAAATAGAGGTTCATTTATCTTTTAATCCACTGTTCTCTATTTTTGTAGTTTCCCACTCATTTGTATCATGTAACGAAGACCTTTCAGAAAGAAGGGAGAAGTCTTCAATTTTAACAATGCTTCATTTGAAGACTCTTTGAGAGCATTGTTCTCATCTACCTTCCTAATTATTCGTAACATAGTTCAAGTTACATTTCCGAATTGCCAAGTGCTCCTTTCGGAATGGAGTCACTTCCTTTGGATGAATGCTGGATTCTTTCCAGTTGAAAATAACAGTTCACTTTTAATAAACTAATCTCTTTTGCAAAAATGCAGGAATTCCAAAGAGTATATTTACACTGCTAAAAAAACATTAAACATTTTTTTTCAATAAATAAAGTAGGAAAAATTCTAAATTACATGATACAGACATTCACGACAAGAAGTTTCGTAGTTTATCGAATTCATGCATTGTATAGTTTAAATTTTAGGCTTTCACTGTACGAAAATTTATCAATGCTTTCCAAAGCATCATAGAAAAATCTCTTACAAATATTTTTTGTTTTGAATCATTTTTAGGTTACTTTTCAGAAAGCTTTTATTTTGAATGAAGATATTTATTAAGAAAAAACTTTCTTTGAAGTATTATAGAATTTCTAAAATATTGCAACTCTAGTTGTTTATTCATTTGAAATAGCAATAAATCCAATTTCTTTGACTTTATTTCCAAATATTTGCTTTTTTAATAATTTATAAATAACCTTTTTAATAATTTATTCTCAGATAATTTATGCCTTCTATTACCCTTTTAAGTTGAATTAAATTATAGTAGAGTCTGAAGTCAGTAAAGTTCGTTGACAAAATAATTGATGATTGTACTTTTCGATTGCTGTTGATTGCTCGTTTGATTCAATTACTAGCCAACTTTATTGATATCACACAAGAAATATATTCCAGGATTAGGTTTTCGGTTACTTTCCAATTTGAAGAACTTTTTAATTTTTCTTGTGTTGTTTCTGAATATCGTACTTCGAAAGCAATAATTCTTGAACCCATAATAAAGTAATGATTCTTGATCAGTTCTGAGAAATTCAATCAAATATATTAATGTCATATGTAAAAGACGATGCAAAAAGTGATTTTTGTATATGTATATAGATTTTAAATATTGCTCAGTTCTTTTCTTTCTTTGAACAATTTTATGACTTTTTAGTTTATTATTCAAATCAATAAATATTTATATTTAATCAAGAAAAAAGCTTAACTTATTAAATTTAAAATTACATAGTCGCTTTTAGCGCACGAACCTCTATGAATTTTAAAAAGAATATGATATGCACTATATTGCATTTTGATAGCAACGAAGAAATTTCTTGTAAATACTATGTCATGAAGTGATTTTGCAATTTTTTAATTTGATTATCGTTATGCATGTATTTAACAAAATTTCAGATGTGCATATTTCTGATTCATTTAAACGGTTAATATTGATACAACCCAAATAGAAAATGTTCATAAAAATAATAAAATACTTAAAAAGGAAGACTAAAATGAGTTTAATACATTTAGAAGATATAGAATTCCATTATAAATAACAAAAATAAATCCATATACTATATTGCTTCTGTAAGTTCTCTACAACTATGTACCAAAAGAAAAGAAAAGACATTTTTCGCTGCACATATATTTCAAAATCTAATAGCCACTCAAAAGTTTCACATGATTACATGTTGTACATTTTATTCTGATGTTAATTATCTCATATTTGCAAAACCGAAATTCGTGCTTCTGAATTTCTAATTAAAGTTCTGTCTTCAAATCGATATTTACTTTCCTGTATTTTTATAAGAAGTTGAATTAGCATTCTGAATGAGAAGTTATTTTCATCCAAACCAACAAATCCTCCTTTAAATAATTACAAATAAAAAAATCGCATTTGCTTCGGTAATTAATCGCCAAGTTGATTAAAATAACATTTTGGCTGTCGCCAAGTGCTTGATTGTCGATGAAAAGAAAATATTTTCATTGTTTCTTTTTTGATCTTTTTGTGCATTCCTTTGTTTTGTTAACACTTTGCTGACTCTTCAACACCAGTGGCTCAAGTTAACCATGGCAGTAAAACGCTCGGCCACTTTAGAAGCAATCAGCCAAGTTAGAACTTAAGGGAACCGGAGAAGACTTTACCCGATGCCAAGTATTCCTGGCATCATGAAAGACAACGACTCTACCTTCATTTCTCAGCCAGTTTTCAAAATCTTTTTCTACTTCTGTCTCTTCACTCGTGCGGAGTCCATGGATCATTTGGCGTAAACAAAAATCATACACAAGATTCTTTTCTTTTTGAGTAACGCCAACGGTATTTTTTCTGTTGACATTACTCAAAATCTGATCATCATAAATTACTCGGGGGGAGGGGGTGATTTGATATGATTCATAGTTTTGAGGAAGTTTGATTTGGAGAGAACAAAATTCATAAAGAATCACAAACAAAGCTTATATTATCATGTAGGATAAGCCAGTAAAAACATTCTTCAGCAAAAACCTGAGGATATCCTTCAGTACACTTAGAATATCCTTCTGGGGTAAATTCATCTTATCTACTTTTATTACTATTTTATATATTTCTTATTTTATTTATCTGTATTTATTAATATTTATTATCTTTATTATTAATTTTTCAATGAAAGTGAAATTTTCTACAGATATCGATTAAATTTATATGCAGTTCATTGCATGCTGTTGTCTTTACGCTTCCGTTGTCAAGCTGTTCGGACTGGAGAACATATTAGACAGTCTATACAAGAGAAACTATTCGTTTGAAAGTGGATATGCTAAAATTAGTGGTAAGATCTGTTTCAAATTCGGAGAGTTATATGTTTGGCATCTAATTTCACTAAGGATTTTTCATGTATATGGGTTTGCTGCACATTAATTAATATCAATAATATTTCGTAATACAAAAATGAATTTACTTACCTTTCTTCAAATTTCTGTTTATTTACAAACCATATTATCGGGAATCATTTATATTCCAATGGAAAAAAAGATGTTCTAAGCTGTCGTGTCTGAGTTTCCTCAATGTGTTTCTCTGTGCTTTGGAAATTATTGTTGAATAATCAAGTATAGCGTAGGGTAGAGAGAAAAGTATCCATTTATTTTTTAGCCCTCATTTCACAAATTCTTAAAAATTAAAATGGTTTTTCTCCCATTTAATACCTCAATATATTCGTCTCGAAATTTCCCAGATTCAAATCGCTATTGAAGCACAAACTTTGTCTCTGACATTAACGATCGAGTCTTGAACATGTGAAGAAATTTTTTTCATTTGAGAAGCAGGTTTATCGCCTCAATATAAACGGATCATGAGAATAGAATATGATATAAAAAGATTTGTTAGGATCCGTAATTAGAGTATAATGGAAAAAAATCGTCGAACTTTAAATTAGCTCATGAGGGCATATCTTTATTCGCCGAATTTTCCCATTAGTCAACAAAAAAGTTATTAGTATTTTGACAAAGATAACAGATTACTTAACACTTCTATAAACTGAATCAGAAGAACAGGAACTTTGCTGTGATGAAAGATGGCATGGATAAAATAACTAACTATTAATCGGATATTTTCACAACTTCTTAAAACTGAATTGAGTTTATTTCGCAATTAGTTCGAAATCTAGAATAATGATGGCAGAAAAGTTGACAGTTTTTGGTCGTCTTTTACAAAAAACTTTGGAGCTGCATTTGAAAACCCTGTTATTTTTATCTGGGAATTCATTTCTGTTTTTAAAACTGGTTAAGTCTGAGAATTTTTATTTCCAAAAAGACAAGATTTATTTAATATATCGCGTAATTACTGAACAGTGTTTGGAAATTTTTAAATAATCTGTAACTTCTCTTATAAGGCCTTGAAATCCAAAACAGAAAAAAATATATAAATTTCATAAAAATCTGAAATGTTTCTCTATATTGAAGTTGAGTATATACTTTTTAAAAATATAGTTTTCTAACTGCGTTGTTTTAATTTATTTTAAAGTTATATTTTAGAATCTTTAAAATTAATTTTTCATCATAAAATTTAATCAATATCTTATATTCATTTTCTTTTCAAATGTTGTAGGATCGATTGCTGAATTATTTTCATGGGTTTACTTTAATGAAAAAAAATTCGAAATATATTTCTTTCATAAAAATAGATGTTCCTGTGATATCTTATCATTAAAATAAAAATTCTCATTTAATAAGTATTAAAGTAAAAAGAATTGATAATCAACTTAAATTTTGCTGGTAACAAATTCGAAATATATAATCACTGCTCACTTGCTTTTGCTAATTCAAATTTGATTAAAAATTGTCTAAAAATTTTTTTAATAAATGTTCTTGAGCAGGATTTCTACATCCTTCAGATCTGTATATTTCCATGTTTAAGATTAAAATCAATGAACTGTCTCTTATATTTTATTAAAAAGATTTTCTAAATTCTGGTTTGTGACAAGTACCTCTTTTTAAATTCCAGTTTCCAACACCTTTTCTGAAATTGATATCTTTCTATTTGTAAAATTCCTAACACATGTGTCAGTACGTTACAGTGCGTCTCAAAAATATATGAACAGGCGATTTTTTTAAATAACAAATAAAAAACGAATATATGGAATCATAATCGAACGAATATATATATGGAATCATAACATAGAAATATTATACTTATATCACAGATTGTTAGTAAAAAAATAAAATTTAAAATAAGCTGTCCCAAAAATATATGGACAATGAAAAGAATCGCGTTTATTTCCACTGTATCAAATCATTTACATATTCTGCGTTCTGTACATCTGAAGTAACAAATTCGAAATATATAATCACTGCTCGTTCTTCAATTCTCGAGTAGTTGAAAAATGCCTCGAAACGTTCGATTCTCTGCTGCTGATATAGCTAAAATTTGGCGCTTAAAAGCTCAAAATGTTAAAGTTTCCGATATTGCTAAACAAATGAAGCGTAGCAGATATGGAATTTATGAAATTTTGTCGAAAGATGCAAATTCTATTGTAAAAAAGCGCTCAGGAAGACCAAGAAAAACATCCCAGCGACAAGACAGAGAGATTTTGCGCGCAGTTTCAACCCAGAAGAAGTCTATTTGTGAAATTACGAGGACTTCAGCGTTTCCAATTTCATGATCTACTGTTCATCGTCGTATACAGTCAAGCAAATTTCATAGATATCGCCAAATGCGTCAGAACACCAATGCTGAATTTGCACCATAAAAAGACACGCGTTCTTTGGGCTAAAAAAATGCATGCATTGGTCGGATGAATGGTTAAATGTGTTCTTCAGTGACCAAAAAAAAATTCGATTTAGATTGCCCTGATGACTGAACATACTATTGGCATGATGAATGATGAAAACCTCGCGAGTTCTTTATTCGACAACAAGGGAAGGGTTCTCTCATCGCGTGGGGGGCGTTCTGTTTCAACGGAACAATAGATATTGCTTTTCTTAATAGTCGACAGTGCTCTGGGGATGTCCTCAAAAACAACTTACTTCCAACTGGAAATACCTTAGGAGGGGAAAACTGGAAATTCCAACAGGACAATGCGTCGATTCAAACTTCCCACTCGACAAGCGATTGGTTTACGCAGAGTCAAGTGACTGTTATAGACTGGCCAGCAATCAACCGGGGCCTCCGAGAACGAAGAGAGAAATAAATCTGAGGCCCCGAATCAGCCCAGACCTGAATCCCAATGGAAAACTTTTGGGGAGTATTTGCACGAGGAGTGTATTCCCATGGTCGTCAGTTTTCGATTATTCAGGAATTAAGGCAACAAGTTGAAAATAGAGAGTTCTCTTTACAGCCACACTTTCTTCAAACTTTATTTCAAAGCACACCTGATAGATTTTTCAAGATAATTTAAAGCAATGGATCCAAAATTTGAATTTAAATACAAAATATTCGAAAAGTCCATATATTTTTAAGACAGCCTTTTTTCATTTTTTTACTCAAATTCTGTAAAAGTATACTGTATTTCTTTATTGCAATATGTTATGATTTCATATGCTTATTTTTTCTTGATTATTGCTTTATTTTTTTAACTGTTATTTGAAAAAATCGCCTGTCCGTATACTTTTGAGACGCACTGTAAAATGTATTTTTGAGGAAAGATCTTGGATTTTCATTTGTAAATAATACATGAAGTATTGTTTAGTAAACATTTTTCCAATATTTAATATTCCAATATTTAATATTTAATAATTGGATTCTATTTTTTAACAACTATTAATATTTCCAATAATAATAGTTGTTAAAAAATAGAATCCAAGCTGATTACAAAACAAAACATGCGATTTTATTATAAATGAAATAAAACATCGACACTGTAGCTAATAAGAATAAGTTGCAATACTTACGTAAATATTTATAAACACGAAATGTATATAAAATTTTCAGTTAAGAACTAGTTCATCAATTAAGCTAATTTTTTAAATTTCATAGTGTCAGCTAATGTTAGTTCAATTATTAAATTTATTTAATTTTTTGCTGTGTTAGAGCACAAAATGACTACAAAAAAAAAAAACGCAAGAAATATAGAAGGAAAAAATAAAAAAGGAAATTATTAACAAAAAGGGAGATGGATATGATTGATAACTAAATTTTGATGCGAAAATGAAAAAGGTTCGGAATGTTTTGCAACTTTGGTTTCGGCCAGTCCTTATATTTATATTGTTGAAAAGTTGCTTGGTAGAATGACTTTCTAAAAATATGGGATTTAATAAATATTATTTACTACTTTAATCAAGTATAAATCTAATTTAAACTCCAATTATTGCATACAGCTAATTATAAAATTTCGGGTTAAATTTTGTTCAAATCCCATTAGGTTAATTATAATGCGCTAAATCGAAGTGGGATGTTACTGGGATGAAACCGTGTCCCGACCTCTCTCCAAATCAACTGGCGTTGGGAATCGCTTGTAACATCACGGAAAGGGTTCGTTTCGGTGGTCTTGGAGTTGTCGTCTGGGGAGGCATTATGATGAACGGGCGGACTGAGCTCCACGTTTTCGACAGAGGTTCTGTAACTGGAGATCGCTATTGTCAGGAGGTGATCCTTCCCCATGTGCGTCTGTTCCGAGGTGCCATTGGATCAGACTTCGTTTTTATGGATGACAATGCACGGCCACACAGGAATCATGCTGTTGAGGAGCTCCTGGAAAGTGAAGATATCACTCGAATGGATTGGCCGGCGTGCTCTCCTGATTTAAATCCGATAGAACATGTGTGGGATGCTTTGGGGAGACGTCTTGCGGCACGATTACATCCTACAGGGAACACCCGACAACTTAAACAGATGCTGATTGAGGAATGGGCACTCTTACCTCAAGAACTGTTAGACAATCTGTTGCTGAGTATGGGGAGACGGTGCGAAGCAACCATTGCAGTAAGGGGAGGGCATATCCCATACTAAGGAACATCTGCTTGCTGTTCTTCCTCTTGGACAGACAATCATGTGTAACGATACTATGAGTTCAATAAAGTCTTTTTTTGTTTGATTCCATAATGTATGCATTGTATTCATTTCTGCGCAACTATGCTTTCGTCATTCTTTCAGAACAAAATGCTGTATCTCATTTCTGAATTTCATGTCTCTCAGAGGATTTCTCGTGAAGTTATGGCAAAAAACATACCTGTTGCTTAAGTTTTGCACACTAATGTACATACCATAATAATTTGAAACAAATCCTTTAAAACTTTTTTGGAAAGAAGCTTCCTCTGAGAGTTTTTGATGCATTAATACTTGAACCAATGCAAAAGAGTTTACTAAGAAATTAGAGCAATTATTTCTCTGAATGTTTAATTTTAAATGTTAGAATGATATAAAACAAAATTTCGTACCAGCGATCTCTTCAGAGGCAGAATTTAAGTATATTGGGAAGGGGACTCTTAAATAAATCACATATAATGTAATTTTAACTTGTTAGTCTCTGTGTTTTGAAATATAGGTTTTAATACTGAAATTTTAACCGCATTTTTATTAATAGTAATTGCCTTTATAATTGCTATGTTTATTTTTTAATACATAGTTCAATTAATTTAATAAGATAATTGAGATTGGCCAGTAGATCAAATTAGTCAAAAAATACTTTATACTATACATAATTACGCTTCATTCCCAGAGTAAAATCCTCCCCCCCAGCGTAAAATTTCGTGGTCTGTGAAATGATAGGATGACACTGAAAAGGAGAGAAGGGGGCGATGTTTTCGTATTTGCCCAGAACGCCATTTTATCTAGGAAAGCCTCCATAGTTTGCATAAGGTTTTATTTTAATATTTTCTTTAATCTAATACGAGCACCATAAGAATTGGACGTAGTTTTTTTACATAAAAAGAAATTATGATCAATTCTTAAGTCAGTTTGAACTTGAGTATTATACCGACGTGTAACAGAGTTTTCCTGAAAGAATCACTCGCAGCTATAGAAAATACAGAAAATTGCTTGCACATATGTGCAATGCTAATTCAAATTTTCCGACATTACAAATGCCAACCCAAATTTTGCGTTTGCCTACGTATAATTTCACTAAACACCCAAATGGGTGTTTAGTGAAACTATACGTAGGCTGTTCAGTAATGATTTTAAATTAATAAAAAAATTAAAGATATCTTCGAAATTTTGACAATCTTTCTCAAAAAAAACTCTCCATTGTCAATAAGGCTTTTTTTTTTCGGTTTTCTTGGCAACTGTTTTTTGGCAGACTCTTAAAAATTGTCACCGCAGCTTTTACCGTTATCCATGCAGATGTTAAAATCTTATCATGGAGGTGTTTCATTAAATTCGTTAAAAGAAAAAATCGCATGAGATAACCAGGGCGATAAGAAGGAAGGGAAACAGGTGTGATGTTAACTTTTGAAACAGAATGATGAATAATCTCGCAACCTACCGTGTATAAACACTTGTTATTTGCAGTTTTCTGTTAGTGGCAATTAATGCTCAGTTTTTCTGATATGTCTCTTAAAGTAATTCGACCATCTTCTCTCACTATCATGACAATTGTGTCGATGTTTACTTCCGTTAGAACAGTCTCTGGAGAGTCAGGTCCACTTTCCTTTGAACTCGATTGTCTTTCCTCTTTAAATATTTTAAACATCTTCTATCTGTGCTATAGGACAGAACAGATTCTTCATAAGATTTCCGATAGTATCACATTGACTTCAACTGACGATTTTATAAGACAATAAGCAAAATTTCCGTGCGTTCGTCGCTATCGCATCCATTTTTTACGTAGTCGGAAGTGAAACAAAGCGTATTTGACTGGCATAGCAGTGACATCATAACAATGAAACGGGCGTCAATTTATTCTTTACTCATATAGTATTAATTTAATTTTCCATAATTTTTAATCACCTTTAAAAATTATGATCATTCTTTCATTGAACAGCATTGTATATCGCAGGAAATGATGTTCCGTCTCTTTCAAATGACAGTTTAAAAGCTATAAAGACGTTTCTTAGCTAAAAATTGGGCAACAATGTTCAAAATCCGATAAGCACAGCGAGCGCTATCTAAACACTAATTTTTAATCAGATGAATTTGTATCATTTGATTAGTGACATAGTCGCGTAGCATGTTAATATTTTACCCTCTGCAATGGGTAGAAGAACTAGCAGAATACAAAAAAAAAAAAGTTGTCGGACTACATCACATTGGAAAGCTACATCACAAAGCAAAATGATGGCGAATTCCTGGAAATAAAGAATCGAGAAAAATCTAGAGGATGATTGAATACCAGCTTTGAAAATAGGACGATAGAGATTCAGTGGCAGTGGTAAAAGAAGGATGTCCTTTTTCTTCCAGAAAAAGTACTACAATAAAAAAGAGAGCTAGGAAGTGTTTATTAAGTTCAAAACAAAGTGGTATTTAAAAAAACAAGCTTAAGCTTTGATGGCTAAAGCAAATTTATCAACACATTAATATAATGAAATACTGCAGCAAACAAAATCCATAAGGCCATGTGCACTAAAACAAAATATAGATTCGTGTATTCTTCCAATAGGTCAACTTTCGGAAGAGACACAAGAGTCAGAAATAAGCACAACATAAAATTTAAAAAACTGTTCACTAGGAAAATATCAAGGTTTGATACAAATAAAACTTTCTTAATAGATTACTATTAATTTCAAAGCCATTTATAGCAAGTTTACATGCTCTTCCAAAAATCAAAATGGCAAAATCAGTAAAGAAATGTAAGAGCTTTAGTAATAAAACACTTAGACTCCTTTTGACCAGATTGCAACCAATCAGTTTCTGCTGATTCTGTAGAATCTGAAAATGATATCATCCAGTTAATATTAAATGTGTAATTTTCGCTCGTTTGAATGCAGTGAATACAGTCAAGTAATCCTGGTAGATGATTTCCTGGAATTATAAATACATATTGCTTCCCAAATGATCCTGGAATACATTTGGATAGCCAACCACACCAAGCCAAATATTTAAGCCGAATCGCGTCTGAGACGAAGAGTTTTGTCTTGCGTATGGATTTTTGCGCATAATTATGCCAATTGTATCAATTTAAAATGCCACCTTGGGTGAAAAGTGACTAATTTGTTTACAGTTTCGTTCTCTGAAAATATTATTCTTCAATATATCTCTCTAATAGACAGAAGTATAGTCAATGTTGGGCTTCGTGCAAAGTTTTCATCATTTTACTTTGTGAAATTCTGCCTTTACACGCAAATGAATGGTGAATTTCATAAGGTTACATGAATTCACACATTGACCTTCCTGTACTCGACTGTGTACACATTCTTCAACGTTGGCTGCTTCCATACATCTTACCAAATAAACCAATCTCCCTAAGCCTTTGGGAACTTTGTATACAATACATTTGGGTATCCAATGACGTGGATAATGCAGACAGTACTCATCCTCGGCTCTTCGAGGGTTACCATTGCAAAATCCAAACATAAAATTTATCTCTGTCTACTATTTTTCTCTCTAAAACGAGACATACCCGTTCATTTATAAATGGGCATAGCGTGAAAAGAATCGATCTGGCAACGTCTAGAAAAACAAACATCAGTAAAGCTCACGGGCTTATAAATTGTTTAGCGAATTGACTCGCCTTTTATACCTGCGAGCAGAAAGACCACGTAGGAAAGTTGGAAGACATCTTCATATTCGGAAGAGTTCCTATTAACTGATTTGCATACATCATCCTTTCACTTGCCGACATTTCAATGAACGACGATTTCAGTGATTTATTGCAAATGAAATACAGAATTCTTCCTGAACTAAAAGAATTTTATGCTTATTCGAAAGCTGATAGAATGGATAAGTACTCGGTAAATGTTGACCGATTGTTTCTAGAATAGTATATACGATACTCCATATTAAAGACTTTGGCGACAATTCGATTTTGTATTTCAACAAAGTTTCGGCGCTTGTAGCTCGGCTTTAATTCCAGGTATCCTAACGAAAAAGGCGCTATCTTATAGAATTTTTCCTGCTCTTACTAAATATGTGCTATTTACTTGAAGGCCTGTTTAGAGCTATACAAATAAGAATTTTTCTCGATGTGTAGCTTATTCATTTTGTCCGTTATACCTTGCAAACGATAAAATATAGGACAGGGTTCCTCGTTCCTTTGGCTGATTAGCTCAAAATCGACATTTCTTGGCACAATTATTGATGAGATAATTGAAAAAGAAATATAAAACTAGGAGAAAGAGAGTATGAATAAGAAAAATAGAAAAGAAAAAACGCACAAATTTGAGCTAGGAAATCAATGGCTGGAATTTTCAAAGAATATCTTAAAGTAAAACAAGGTTGTTATTGAATAATCTTTTAACCAAATTTGTTTAAATTCTCTAAAGAAGGGGATAAGTTTATTTCTAGAACTTTTTGAGAGATAAACTGAAGTTATGCAGATTCCTGAAGAAAGATGGGTATCCATCTTATTAGTATTTTGTCAACTGAGATAAATAATCTATTCAGGAACCAGAGGAAAAGACTCGTAACTATCAACTGATATTTATTATTTCTTTAAAGATTTGAATTTAACACACAAATATTTCGACAATTTTTAGTAAAGGCTCTGAAAAATACTAATTCTACGAGGCATGATTTGTATCGTAGCATTAACAATCATGATCAAGTTGATGCCTAAAATGTTTGGGTAACTTAAAGAATTAATACTAGTAAATCAAATCTAAAGGCATGTGCCTAACAATTTTCTTGATAAATGGGGTATCAATAATTACTTCGTTTGAGTTAATGTATAAGGGAAAGAAGATGTTATAAAAATTTGAATTAGGAATGGGAGATTTCAAAATTAAAACAACTCGAAATTCAATGCGAATATCAAGTACTCTGTAGAAATAAATGTAAATATAACAAATTTCTTCAAAATTCAAATCTGAAGAAAGAAAATAAATCGCAGAGACTTACTTACTCAGAAACAAATTTTGATAAGAAGTAAAAATTACAGTGTTTTAGATTGAGTTTATATGTACATTTATAGCTTAAATAGCCATAAATTCGATCTCACAATTTGGAGATCAATCGTATGCGAAGAACAAAAAAAAAAAAAAAAAAAAAAAAAATTGGAAATCCATGCGAAAAGTATTAAAATAAACAACATGCCTATTCTCGAAGATATAGGCGCAACAGTTAACGTCATGTACCAGAAATATATAGATGGAAATAAAATGACAGAAGAGCACATATTGGTTCAATATATATTATATGATTATATGACTTGTCATTCGTTGTTCAAATAAATGCTGAATGGGATTTAGGCGCTGAAATAACTAAAACTGTTTTTGTTCAGAATAAGTTACATCAAGAACGATATATTTTAGGGAATCAAATCGCAGATCTTTTTGAAAGAACAATGAAAATATCCGATCGAACGCTGAGAGAACACTGTAGTTATTTCAACCAATTGCGACAAAGTTTTGTAGTTATTTCAACCAATTGCGACAAAGTTTTGTAGTTATTTCATCCAATCGCAACAAGCAAAGAATGGTAAAAATTCGTTAGATGATGAGAAAATTTCTGAAGATTATGAAAAGTAGGAAGAAATAACATAAAATTTACTATTAGAAAATTTAATTATTAATTTGTACGTTTTATACTCTCTAATAAATCTTACGATTTAAATGCTCAGCCCATGTTTGAAAAAATATTACATCATCAAGATAAGGAATACCATAAATGTCGCACTTGTTTAGAATTTCTTTCATCATTTTACTGAAATAATATATATATTTTTTTTTAGATCAAATGGTATGCGTAGCAAAAGCAATGTTTCTCCAAGCTGTTTTATTCAGGAAAATTTGCCAATATTCTTTCGTCAAATCCATGGCCGCGGGGGCCTGGTGGTAAGGTCTCGGCTTGTGAGCCGTAGGGTTTCAAGTTCGAGGCCCGACTCCTCCGAATAACCGTCGTGTAAGGGGGTCTGTTGCACGTTAAATCCGTCATGTCAAACACCCTCCCGCTGGAGTGGTGTGGAGAAGGGATGCCAGCTCCGGTGTTGTCCTCGTCATCTGACCGAGGTTCAAAATTACGAGGTCTGTCCCAAAATAGCCCTAGTGCTACTTTACAACGGGACTTTAATATAACCAAACCAAACCAATTCGTCAAATCTATTAAATTATAGTATATAGTATGTCATAGGAAGCGGTCACCTGCAAACCGGAAAGTCAAGTCTATCTAAACCTTCTCAACACCGACAACAGAAACTGAAAATTCCTGGACCAAGGTGATATTTCAGGTATTATATTTCCAGTAATAATGGAATTGTTATTGAAAGGAACCAAATAAACAGTTCAAATCTGTTGGAATTAGGAATGTAACAAAAAAGATGAAAGAAAGGCTGATGAGCCTAGGGTATTGGATCAAGAAGAGGATCAAAATAACAAACATCCTATATTGTACTCTATTAAAAATTTACATCGGATGCTAGAAAATACAGAATTAGTTGGCTTATTCATATGACTTAGAGAAATTTAAAGATTATGTCGATGGATAAGCTAAATTTCATCTCAATGCGCTTGTGTGGTTAAAGAACAAACGATTGCTTCTTTGGGCATAGGCATTACAAGTTTATTATTATGCCACAGAACATAAAAGAAGGAATGACAACTGAAATGTGGAAATATTCTTTATGGTGCCTGATTTTATTGAGTTAATTTGGTAATTCATACTCATGTAACTGTGGTATTAATAATATCATTCAATTACTTGCATATTAATAGTGACTTTCAAATGCTAATGGTTTATGTAATTAGAAATATTATGCCAAAAATATTTCTTAATGTGTTATCTTTGTATAATAATTGCTATTAGTTCTTGAAACTATTTACATAACTGCGTTTTGATATTATTATTATTATTCATTTGTGCAGCATTTACTTGTAACCATGATGATGGATGAAGACTGCAATAAACCACTGATAAACTTTGATGAGTACTTCTCCGTAAATTTTAAAAACATATGAAAATTTTCTATAAAACTACATATTTTACTTAAAAGATTGTCACAAGTGTTGTGTTAAACTCTAGGTGCAATATAACCTCAAACTTTTCTGTGTTTTTGTTTTAGTTTGGAGAAAGCCAAACTCTGAAGAAGAAAGTATTAGAATGATGCGAGTAAGTTCAAATTTATATTTTCCAATCGATGAAGCTCCGAAAGGCTGAGCTTGGTACAGCTTAAATAATAAGAAAAAATTATTCAAAGCTGGTAACATCTTCCGATCGCGGAAAAGCCTCTAAATATTCGAAAAAATTGAATGCCACTGCGTCTTAGTAATTTTTTTAAGTTTGGCTTCCGATTTTTTTAAACTGTAAGGTAAAAGCGTTATAACGATTGCTGCTATATAAGAAAAAAAGCTGTTTATCTGTTGAGTAAATAACTTCCAATCGCATAATTTCCTTAAATTTTGCGGGGAAAAAATCCAGCGCTTTGATATTTTTTGTAAATTTAAAAAGAAATACATCTTTGATTTGTTTTAATGTCCCATAGTTTTCATATTATAGTGCGCCCCAATAGGTTTTATAAATGAAGTCTTTAAGTTATTAAGGGGTCTTTATTAAAATGTTTACATTTTAACTCAGAAGTTTTATGGTTTTAAGCCTTACTCTTAGAAGCGACCTTACCTGCTGGTTGAAAATGTGGCAGTTTCTCACACTCCCTCAGATTTTTTCAATCAGTTCACAAAATGATCTTGGATTTCCCCATCCAATTGCCGAAAAAGGTAACTAAATGAAAGAAAGCAAACAGACAGCCCATTGTAATGATCACAAGTTCACAAAATGATCTTGGGTTTTCCCATCCGATTGCCGAAAAAGGTGACAAAATGAAAGAAAGCAAACAGACAGCCCACTGTAATTACCACAATTGCAATCATAAGTTTCGAATTGACGAATAGCTCCACTTTTCCACCCAGTATTAATATTAGTTCATTATAGCTAATGACACCAAAAACTTCTAGTGAAATTTCTTGTTCATTTAAGGGAGGATTCAAAACAAATGTTAGGAATAAAACTTTGTGGCAACAGCTTATTATTTGAAATGAGAAATATTGTCTACTATTTTAAATTTATTTTTCTTTCGAAATGTCACATGTAACAAACTATGAATTGAATGTATGTTTTTGTACTTTCCGAAAAGAAATATTCCTATACATAAATCGAAAATGTTATGAAATGCGTGGTATTAAAATTTCTAAACACAAAATAAGCAACATTATTAATCGGAAAGGAAAAAAACGTCAATTATTACTTCTATATGGACCAATTAATATATAATAACCAACAGACTAATAATAATTTCTATATGGACCAATATTACTTCTAAACCGCCAAATGAGCACCCAAAAAAGTTACTATTGTTTCAAATATCTCTAAAATGAAATTGCTGGTAACATGAGAAATTCCGCTGACACAAAAATCATTTACAAAGCCTTTAAATACATCTGTAGTAACAATATATAAAATAAACTAAGATTTACCATGCGAAAAATCTAAAAAATATAATGTTCACCAATTTCGTTTACTGCTCATTTCGGAACAGTTTGTAGAGTTCTGAATGGAAATTTTTTAACGAGAGATAAATGAATATATGACAGTTGAATAAACATGGTTTTACCTAAATGACTGCATCAAAAACAAGTCTGTTTACTATGAAAACGAAAAGGGAAAATGTGTAGTCTTGGTTCCGTCAATACAAAGAAAATTTCTGCAAGAGATTTATATTTGTCGCAGGGTACTCCTGCGGTAGGAAATAAAAAAGATTTGCAAAAGAAATTCTATTCCTTTATCCAACTGAACTGCAAAGAGAAAAGCTTCAACAGGACAAAGCAGCGAGTCATACTTCGAAAAGTACCATTGCATTTCTTGAAAAAAAATGAAATCTGAAATATGTATTACGTATATACTTACTGTTTCAGTATATTCCTGAGAAGCCTCTTAATACTTCATCTATGGACTGTTTATGCCTTTGGTCTGTTAAAAAGAGCTCTTTCTAAACACAAATGGTTGAATTCTGGGAAGCAGTAGAAGAAGAATAGAAATCAATACCCCTGGAAATTTTACGAAAAATCCTTTTATCATGGAAATCACCATGTAAACTTACAGTCCAGAAAAAGAAGCCTTGAACACCTAAAAATATAGTCTTTACATTTTTAAACATTAATTAAAGGGCCCCGAAGTCATTCTATAAATGTGTGAACATCCTCTATATGACACAGAATGCTATTCATTCAGAAACGGTAATTGACTCATAGATATCTGGTAGACATAGACAAATTATATAAGAGGGATGCGAGTGGGAAGCAATTATACTAAACTAAGTGGCACGGAGTCTAGTGATGTTGGGCGATAGGCAGATCAATTATGCAAGCCAAGACAAAATTATCAAATAACTTTCTTTTGAAAAAAACACTTTGAAGATGATAGATTATTTCTGTGCTCATTTGAGAATTCTTAAAAAAGGATACAAATTTGTTTTTGAATTTATGAAAATTGCCAAAATATTTTACACTTAATTCTTTTATTCTAATGAATTTGGGAGATCGGAAGATATTCTCTTAAGAGAGAACTATACTTTTTGAGAACTATACTTTTTTTCTTCTTATGTAGCAGTGCCAGTTGCAACTTTCTTGACTATAACTAATAAATATACAGTATGAAAACCTTTTTACAAAATACTAGCACATAATGAGATTCTTTGTTTATTTTTGAATATTTAAACTCCTTGCGCAACCGAAAGATCTTATCAGATTAAAATATTTTTACTTTTATTAGTGAAGTATGCTTTCCCACGCTGTAGTGGCTCGAAAATATAAATTTGAGCTTTTTTCGCTACCTTAGTAAGAACTGCGCCATCTGACGAAAAATAATAGACTGAGAAACAGTTTGAGTGGGAGCATGACCGATTTTAATTTCCCGGCAGTCTCGATGATAGATGTAATGCTCGTGTTTTTGTGCTTATCTGTGAATAAAAAGAAAAAAAACTTCCATAGACCAAGACAACCCCGCAGGATTGAATAATAAAATCGCTTCACACATACACACACACAAAAGGAGCATAATAATATTCACTCCATTATAATATTCACTAAAAAAAATAGTCTGTTGTAATTCTTTAAAAATATAACCAAGTTTACATTCAAAGTAAATCATTAAAAATGTTTTCACCGTTCCTTTTTTCCGAAAAAAGCTTTGGTCTTCAAAAATAACAATGTGAAATGCAAAGTAAAACAAAGAGAAAGATAGAGAGTTTCAACAATACAATACAATATAGTTAAGCTACAGTATAACATAAAATGCACTAGAATTCAAAATTCACTTTATTTATATATTTTATGATAGAGAAAATAACAATTCTCGAATGATATTAAACAAATTACTATACTAAATGATTACAAAAAAAAATTAGTCTTGGACTTAGAGATAAAAAAAATCAAAGAGCAAGATTGAAATGGCAATAAAAGAAACAGAGACAATAAAGGATTACAAAAGATATAGGTGTAAAATTCTAAGACAATAGACATCAAAATACTGAAAATTTTAATATTTCTTACTTTAAATTTCGCACCCCTATTCTTAGCTCTCTATATACCGAACAACTCACTGTAAAGGCTCCACAATTGTTGAGCATACTATTTAATACATGGGAAAACGGCTTACGCGAAACAAAAATAGTTCCAAGAACACCGAGAAATAGCACTGTACAACAGAAAATATGCTGAAAAGACACAAATAATCGCAAAAAAATAAATACATACGGTATGGAATTTTTCATTTTAAATTTCTATTGCTGATATAAAAAAAAAGATAAAAAAGTTAAGAAACTTAAACTGTCATTGCAACTGCAATTCCGCACTGCAAGCACAACAATTTGCATAAACCCTTGATTCGCAGCAACAGTTTTGGGCATAAAAAAGCATAAAATTGGAAAAATGTCATTCCTATAAGCGACGGCTGTCACGCCTCCAGAGCGTGCTTTGCTTCTGAAGTTGTTTTATGAAAGCAAAGGAAATGCTGCAGCTGCACTTCGCGAGTTTCTTCGACTTAAGAATTTACGCAAAGGACCATTACTTCCCCAAGCTCTCAGGAGAATGATCGCTCGATTCTGGAAAACTGGAGCTATTAGTGTTCAGCCGGGTCGAGGACGGAAATCGATTCGTTCATATGTCATTGAAGATTTTGTCACCGCTATTGTTTAACAAACAATAGATAACATTGTAGGTTGCAGTAGTGCACTTGCAGTATCACGACACTTAGGTGTTCCCTACAATATAGTGCGGAACGTACTGAGAAAATTGGTGCCAGACCCGAGGACCCAATCCATTCCATGTAAAAATAGCCCACACCATTTACAACTCCATCAGCTTGCACAATACCTTGATGACAACTTGCGCCTATGATTTCATGGGGTTTCGCCACACTCGAATCCTACCATCAGTTCTTACTAACCGAAATCATAATTCTTCTGACCAAGCCATGGTTTTCCAGTTGTCTAGAGTCCAACCAATATAATCACGAGCCCAGGAGAGGAGATGTCGTGATGTTAGTAAAGGAACTGGAGTCGGTCTTCTGTTGTCATAGCCAATTAAAGCCAAATTTCACGGCACTCTCTTAAAGGGAACATCTGTCGTACGTTCCATATTGATTCCTGCTGTTATTTCATCCGATGTTACTTGTCTGTTAACACTGATAATTCGATGCCCTCGTCGCTGGTATCGGTGATTAAAGGTAAACGGTCGGCCACTGCGGTGTCCATGGTGTGAGATTATACCTGAAATTAGGCATTCTTGGCACACTCTTGACACTGTAGATTTCGGAATTCCCTTATGATTTCCGAAATGGAATGACCAATGCATCTAACTCCAACTACCATTCCGCATTCGAAGTCTGTTAATTCCCGTCGTGCTGCCATGATTAGCGGTACCACTGCTATCTGTATATTTGCATAATGTTATCCCATGACTTTTGTCACCGCAGTATATTGTTAAAATCAAAGACTTGTCTTCTATGGTTAGTTAAAAAGTTATCTAACTTTTTACTTATGATAAATGTTTCTTTAAGTTTCAGTTTAGGGTATTAAGTCAAAGCTTTTACATTTAAAAAAATATTCTTAAATTTACCATGGTATTAAAATATTATTTAAGAATGGAATCTTGAATTTTGTAAAATATGAAAAAAAATCATTTTAAAAATGCAAATTGCAGCACAAAATGATATAAAGGGAATGTAAAAGAAGCACACAACTGTTTTTATTGATTAATGTGTAATTTGATTTTATAATATGTGCCAATAATATATTTTAGCGATGGATTTCACAACATGTATGATCTAATTATTTCATTAAATATAGCATATGTAATTTAATTAATGTTAAATATTTTGACCACATGAAGAAATAATTAATCCCACTAATAAATTCAGAAAATATAAATAATTTTCTTAAAATATTTTTTAGAAATAATTTATTTATTCTATACGAGCCAAATGACATTATAAATATCTTACTAAATTTTAGAGGAGTGATTCAGGTTTGTAAATTAATAGTTGTGGGAGTTAGGTTTATTTGTTTAGTTCATTCCATTTAGCATACATCATTTAAAATTCTTTTTATGCAGATAAGGACCGAAATCATTTTATAGGCTTGAGTTTCGATCACTTTATAAGATAAAACTAAATCATATTTCAAAATTAATTAAATTAATTTTCATTTGAAAATTTATAACTCGCTGAGTTACATATTCGAGAGTTATATCCAAAGTAATTTTGCATAGCAGAAGCGAGCTACTTTTTTTATATAATGAATTCTAAGTTATTTCACTGATAATGTGAATACTTACGTATATAAATTAACACTCTCTTAATTTGCCCCTGCATATTGGTGCTCATTTGTTTTTACGTTGATACTGATTTGTACTGGTTGTCGAACATGAATCTTTTGACATTTCCGTCACAAAAAAAACTACTAAATATCTCTCCCGAATTCCTCTATCTCAGCCGAAATTCCACTTTGAAAATGTAAAAATGCTATTATATTTTAACTTGACAACTCTTCTGACAGCGAAAATATAGAAACATTTTTTATTAGCTATTGAGATATGAATTCTATATCACGCTGAACTTAATGTGTTAAAGAATTTGGATTTCAGTTGACTTCCAACTGCAAACATCCTCAAAAGCATTTATTTTTTTAAAAAAAATGGGAGGGATGTACGATGATCTATTCATACTACACCTGCTCAATCACGTCTTGTTTCGACAGAACACAAGTTTTCCTCCTCTAAAACTCCTTCGAAGAAAACCATTACTTCACCTGATCATCCCACAACGGATGTATCATTGAAGAAATATCTTTTTATCTCGTTCTATATAAAAAATACACTTTTTCTCCTGTAACCATTTCTATATTCTAATACTTAGTCTGTATTATAATTATAATCTATATTATAATAATTCTTTATTATAAAACATTTCTATATTATAAATATTATAATACTTGAGCTTATTTCCTCCAATATTCCGTTTGTCTGTTTTCATTCATTTATTTTTTAAGAAAGAAAGAAAAATGTCTATGAAATATGGATTATTCTAAGACTGCAACGTCATAAATTCGCCCTCCAGTGTAACATACATCGAATAACTTTTGAGACCTAACAGAGCGCTAACAGTGCTTGTGCAGGAAATTTTCACTAAATAAAGTATAATGATGCAAATTATTTTTTATATTCCATTCCATATATAATTTGTATGTTTTCTGACGAATAAAGTATCTTAAACAGTTGATAGAAAAAGCATCATAAAAATTTGTGATAGTAGCAAACTGAGATCAAACTTGAATCTGTAGCCTAAATTTCAAAATTAAGTTTTGGATTAAATCGAGAAAAACTGTGTCCCCAGCTATTTTACAATGAAATCTAAATTGGAATTGGAAAATTTAAATTTCCCCACAATTGTCAGAAAGTTAATAGATAATTTTAAATGAAGGGCTAGGTATATTTGAATTTCCATTTTTTTAAATGTTAAAAGAAAATAAATACATAGGTTAAAATGTATTATGCTTTTAAAAAGAATTTGGAGAAAAGAAGATTCCCTATTTTGTCAGTTAAAAATATTATTATTTTTGAAATAATTATTCCTTTCATCTACCATAACAATTTTTAAAAATTTCATATTTTGATATCAGAAACTTTTTGTGTGTAAGTGAAGTCAAAGGGGGGGAAAAAGCTTGATATTTCCCTGATAATTAGATAAATAAACAAATAGGACAAAGCATTACGGATTGCACAAGAAGAATGTTGAATTTATTGAATAGGTACGTTTGAATTCCTTTAAATAAGTCATAAAGAATTATTGTTATACTGTTTACTAATATATTTAATTACAGAATGCTGATTAAAAATATTAACGAAATTAAGTATCTTTATCAGAGAAATACCCATCACTTTTAATTTGATTTCTGGCTCCTAATTTATTTTTCGATTTCTTCAAGAAAGAAAATCAGATATATTCTACAATCCAAAATAAGTATGTTTATCTACCCCTAGATGGCAGCATATATGTATCCTAAAAGAAATAGAGAGTATGACAACTACAGTAGCTGCCACTTATTGCTTCGGGACTTAAAAATTTTTATAACATAAACTTATTAATAGTAATAATCAAAATGTGTAAAATCAGCTATATTTTTATCATATTCAGAGAAAAGAAGGAGAAAAACACCTCAGTGTTATCTATAATTTATTTCAAAAGTGGTCATTAAAATATTCATTCATTGTTACTTATAGACAATTATTCCGCAATAGTTTCACTTACATAATATTTGAACTTGTATTTTTTTTTCATTTGTTGAACGATGCTGCATGTCGAGATTCACAATTATCATGTATTTGATACATTTCGGTTTTCGTTGGAGGGTTATAATCAACACATTCTTCCTTATCAGAATCAACGTTTATTGCTTGTCTTGCCTACATAAAGCTCACAATTTTTTCAAACTTTACAAAGAAGAAGCTGTAAAATTTTCAATCTTTCCACAGCGTTATTTTGACTCATTTTAGGTAGATTTTCATACCGGTTTTCATCTAAATTTTGTATTAAACGTTCAATTTAATTTTTTTATTTCCCCATTTTCCTTTTATAATTCAGTCACGGATAAGAGTAGTTTATGGCTATTCAATAGATTTCAAGTCAGACCTGGCAGCATAATTGCCCCTTTCAACTACTCCAGATTATTCTTGTCTAAACAAAAGATATAAACCTCATCCCACGCAAGGTTGGATTAAACTTTCTTGGGGCCCATAGGCAATGCAAATCTCGGGACCCCCTTTCCTCTCCTAACTTTCAAAACCTGGTAGTTTTTATCGATTTTTAATTTAACCTTTATGTAAGTAATTTTAAGTAGCAAATTTTGATATACTGAAATAGCAAAGCGTCTATTTGCAGATCACTTTCTAAAATGTCGGTCTGGATGCTTTTGCATACAAAGGCGCTAGTAATGCTCCCAGACATCGTATTAGAGTTTGATGGTGAACGTAATTGAGGCACTTCAAATAGGAATGTACATGATACAGAACCATACTTGATGCATCTATCATTGATCGGATGTTACTTCAAGAGACACGAGGTAAACATGAGAGGTTTGTAATCCAAGAATTACTAGAAAAAGGCTTTAAGATGTTTAATGATCAAAGACACCTCATACTCCAGCTAATGATATGAGAAAAAATTCAATCGTTTATCCCCAATTATTCCGTTGTTATCCCCCAAAAGTTATGAGACAACATTCAAAGACAACTGTGGATCAGGGCGAAGCGGCCTTCTACAAAATTAAATACAGGGTTTTTTGTATAGAGATACTAAACTCATTCCTATTTGACTATTCATTAATGTTGGCAATGGCTAACTGAAGCTGTCTTTCTACGAATTAAATATTGCCAGAACAGCAAAAAATTTGTCCATGCTTTAAGTACAATTCTAAGGACACCTTTCTCCTGGCAAAAGATACTAGAATATGTGTTTCCAAAGCAGATTTTTTAAAAAATCTTTGCTCTAAAAAGTTTCGTATGAATATTGACAAATTCCTTCAAAAGCTTAGAGATGAAAGAAGTGTCAAGTAAATAAAATGAATATATTTTGCAAACATTATCAACACTTCCCTAAACTAAAGGGCGACCTTTTACACTGATCTCCTAACTTATTAACATTTCGCCAGAGATGAAAGATCAAACAATACAAAGAAAATTAATTCAGATAATTCAGAAAATCTAGCACGGGGACTTTTTTTTTTTTTACCTTTTGAAAGAAAAACACGTACCTGCATTTAAAAAAAAGACTTTAAAGCCTTTGTATCAGGATCATTAAAAATAAGAAGTTTTTAAAACGCTATGCACTCTAACTCCGAAAAAATATCAGACACTTCAAGGAACATAAATTAAAGAATATGAGGCAGGCATGTTAGTGTTATGTTATTCATTCAAAATAAAATGTAAGTAGTTAGAATTAATACAATTTCTTAAAGAACAGCAGTAAGTACATTCCTATTGAAATGATTAGTGTGTCAAAAAAGTATCCGCGTACTTGCTGTTGCTCGTAATCTATGAAAGTTACATTTAAGGTAATAAAATCATTCGATGTAAAAGAATGTACTCTAAAAAATATAAATTCATTCGCATAAGGGGCCACCCATATATTTATTTTTGCATAATTTTCCAATCACAACCTCTGACGTTTCGTCTTTTAATTGATTTTACATAATCAGAAATACCCCTTTAAATAAATTTTAGACAAAACGGTTCAAAATAATAATGAATAATAGATATTCAAGAAAAATAAATTTAGTGGTTGTTTCAATCTATACAAACGTGTCAAATAGGACTCCCTAATAATACTTTCCTTCATTCAAGCTTTTATTACAGTCGTTAATACAGTAACTTTACTCAAAGAAAAATTAATATATTTTATTTATGCAAAGCGTTATTAGTAATACAACAAGACTAAATAAGAATTTGAAATCTATGCTTTTATTTGTATACTTAATTTCAAATAAATAGTAGATAAATAGCGGTTTCGAGGCATATTATTTAAAATAATCAAAAACTTTGCCCAGATTTGATAAAACTAGCTTACATTAAAAGCTGTTGGAGAAACTGAAAAATTATAGTGAGATATTTATTTTCTGAAACATTCCTTTAAAGCCGCGACACAAAACATATTATGAAGTTAAACTGTATGTTCTAGTTTTCACCTAATGCTACATTACATTACATCATTTAAATTTTTATTTTATTCTTAGCATATTTATACCAGAAGGAGTATTAAACAATACCAATCAATTGACCGAAATGTTTATAAGCTTTTGTTTCATTTCTTTAAATGGTATTTTGCAAAAGTCTAGTGATACTGCATTATTTACACACAAGGACTTGCATCTGTACTTTCATGTATAATGTTTTATTTATTATTTCGTGCCGTATAAATTATGTACATAGTACAAAAATCTAGCTTCTGTGCTTTCATTTTTTTTTTCAAAACAAAACTTCGTTTGAAATGTAACTGGACAGGAATAAAATCCATGTCATGTACCGATTTTTTTTTTCTCCTCATCTTGGCCTTTATTTTAAAAAGACAGGGAAAAAAAATCTTAATATAAAAAGGGGAATCAGGTTTCGGCCGAATAGCTCACATTGTGGACAGTAATAGTCGTTATAGTCTAGCTGGCATATCAGGCAGTGGCTGAAACAGGTACTAGCAAGTTATAACAGGATGCATCAAAAACACAATTAACTAATTAATTTTTAATAAAATTATTTAAGAATTATAACTTCTTTAATTATTGAACTATTCCATATTAATTGTAAAAGTCCCACTTTTAACTATACAGAAATCATCAATATATAAGGTACAACTTTAACTTATACATCATCCCCTTACGATTTACACGAGATGCCCCTAGTCAGCACTTCGAATTTTTTCACGGCCTTTAAATTTCCTATTGAGATAAGGTTAAAAACATTGTCTTGTATTCTATTTTGTTTCAATCAAAGTTAAAACTTAATATATATATTTCTGTTTTTGTCTTGTTAGTTAAACACATTCGTACTTTGTGTGCTCAAAATTATAAGGAATTATAATTTTAATCATTTTCTTAATTCATTTCAAAATTTTACTGCGGTACAACGTATTTTATCAAAAAAAAATTTTTTTAATCTTACTTTATCAAAACAAATCCTTTGGTAATGTCGGTTGTGACTGTATTTTTATTTTGAAGTTTTATTGCATTAATGTTGCATTCCAGATGCTGCATACTGCTT
Organism: Argiope aurantia; assembly: GCA_026543865.1. Classification (NCBI taxonomy): domain Eukaryota; kingdom Metazoa; phylum Arthropoda; class Arachnida; order Araneae; family Araneidae; genus Argiope; species Argiope aurantia. The sequence continues at coordinate 465,210 of JAPMOR010122209.1, read as the reverse complement.
TTTTAAATAAATTTAATTATAGAAATTATTACTTTGTAAATGGATCAGATTGATTAATTTGTTAAGTTTAAAATCTAGTTCTGAAACATAGCTCACAATTTTGAACATGTAAATACGCCAAAGATAACATCTCAGCCAGCAGCATACATTCAAATTTCCAAACCAATAATAGGAAGATTGATTTATGGCAGCACATTTTTAATGCATCAAATCACCATGCACAACAAATTTTAAGTGCAGCTTCAATGTTCATCATCCTGAAGTCAAAATTTGCCATCACTGGTAGTATGATTCTTTGCAGAACAGAAATAAATAAGATTAGAATGGAAATAAACAAAACTGATAATGACATAGAAAATGTGTTAAAAATATAAAATGAACTTGTTATTTTTGATATAAAAAATACGAAAATTTCGCTAATATAATGATTAATTTAACTAATATATAAAACCTCCAATGAATTAGCTTTTTATTATAAATAACATAAATTCCAATACTTCGAAACATCTTGAAAATAGTTCCAAGCAAATTCAATAATCAAATGTACAACAGAATATATACATTCACATAGCCATTTCATAATACTTCAAATTGAAATTAACCTTTTATATAAGAAATTTACTATGAACATAAGTATTGATAATGTCATTAATATGATCAGAAATATACAAAGATTAAATGATTCGTGAACATATTCATTTTAGGAACTCTAGGATGACAGAGTTATTTCTTCCATAGCAGCACATGCTTGTTTCAATTCTGAAAAAAAAAATCTTTAATTTAATCACAAGATTATAATATTTCAGTAGAACACTTATCCATATAATTCCAAAAAGAAAATAAAATTATCTGAATTTAGACATGTTCAAATGATAAACTTTTATATAAGGTAGAAAAAAACTCATACAAAATCAAATGAGTATGAGAAATATAAATATATGAATGGTTGGCATCATTTAAATAAAATTATTTCTAGCAATTACCTTAAAAAATAATATATGCCATAAACAAAATATTTATAATATGTGAAAAGGACAGTTAAATGAAGACAGAAAAGGAAAATAAGAATATTACTGGTTAATCACACGAAAAAACAAATGAAAGAATAAAGATCAATAAAATACAATGTTGACTTTTTTTTTTTTTTTTTTTTTTTGCTTCTTGAAACAGACAAAAAATTTAAAGACTAAAAATTATTAGAAATTAGATAGGCAATATAGAAATGAGAGATTTGGAAAATGCAGCCGAAATTTCAAATGCCGTGAAATGAATTAAAATCATAAAACACATTCCCACTATTCAACTGAAAATCCAAAAGCATGTTAAAAAATTCAGATCGCTGTTAAGAGTGAACAACTGAAACATTCTTTAAATAATTAAATGGAAATCACTTTATTTTTTCCTTCCAAATGTCCTTATTTATCCTTTTCAAACTTATAGCCAAAGAATTTTGCAGCTTAGGTTAAATTATGATGAAATAAAATTAAATTCTACATTTACTAAATACTTTCTTCAATAAAGATAAGGGTGAAATGAAAAATGTGATTTAAAAAAAACAACTACAGCATGTCAAAGGATATTTGCTAATTTAGAAAAAGTAAAGAATATATTATTTAAGATAATTTCGGCTCAATCAATCTAGTTTTCATTTATTTTTGAAACAACACTTCCTTTCATTTTATCTCATTCTTTAAAATGAGTCTATTATTTGAAATATGCAACGAAAATAGAATATATTAAACAGAATCGTAATATCCCATTATTTTACATATTTATTTAAGATTTCAAATGGATTATTGGACATTTCATTTGGCCTCTCACTCTCTAATTTTCCCTCCCACAACACGAAGACGTTTGACAGCAGATAAGCCAATACAGATGTTGAATGGAAATAATTTCAAATCTACAATCCATCAATCCCGAAACTGACTATTCCATTTGCTCATAACAATTTATGACATTAACCCCATGAAATTGCAATATCAAAACACTTACCATGCAAAAGTGTCTGGAATTTAGTAGCGGACATATTGATGGAATGCAAATTTGTTGCTTCATTTTCTGTTACTTCAAAACTAATCTTAACAGAAGGATTATTAACATCTGATAAGCAACTTGAAGATAAAATATGATCCACTTGCCAATTAATATTTTTAACTTCAGTCACTGAAAGAAAAATGTCAAAGAAAATTATTATAACAAACAATATACTTTTAGATTTGATTGATTAATATAAACGAAAATGCTTTATAGTATACAAATGCACAGTTTATATAAGGAACCAGAAAAAGAAAGCACATTTTTTCAAAAGGCAATGTATAATTTGAAATATATTATTGAGACATTTAAATTTTTAATGTCGATGCCAAGTGACTAGACTATATTAAGAATGTTCATGTATACAATAAATAGGGCTAGAATAAAACTATTAAAATAGTTTTATACTAGCCGACATTGTTTTAATATGTGTCGCAATTTTACCCTTACCTTTACATTTTGTTAATGAATCATGAACATCACACTCTAAATTAGAAATTTAATTGAAATTAAGTACAATTATTCCAGTGAACCAACTATTCCCCAAAAGCACTAATAAATAACATAAAAACAATGTTAATATAAACGATTCTTTAATCTAAAAATCTTCATCTATTTTAGTATATACAGTATAGTAGAATGACTTCTATATGGAATGTCAGCAGTAAGAAATATAAAGTAAGTGCAATTTTTATGATCAAATTTTAAACAAGTGTTTGATGTGAATACTGTTACTTTGAGAAAGCTCAAATTTAAGAGCTAACTCTCTACCATTCCTCTTAAATATTTTTAAGAATAAATCTTATTCACAAAGATTAAAAATAGAAAAGCACAACAGTGTATTACATAAAACCCTTTCTACAAAGAAAACTTAAACAAGGTTTAACTGAACAATATTGCTACATAAAATAAAACCTATGAACAAACAATTATTAAATTATACAAAAAATACAAATAAAACTAGAAGAGAAAGAAAACGAAATTTATGGACAGCCTCAATACATTACAAAACCCTTTTAAAACTTAATGCATTAATAATATGACATTATAAAACTGGATTTCAAACTGTTTGTCAAAGGCAAAAGATTTTTTATTTTGATTTTTGTTCAAACGATATAATCTTATTGCGTTCTGTCAAACAAAAACAAAAAAAAGGAAATTCTGAGTAAAAGAGAAAATTAAGTATAATAAATGGACCAAAACCACTACCAAATAATTGGGACCAATAACTAAATTAAGTCTAATTAACTATGAAAAAATACATTATCAAAAATTGAACATAGTTCAAAAGTCCTTAAGTAGGAAAAAACCCAGCAATAGAGAAAATTTCAACGCCAAATTTATTCTAAAATTATTGTTACATATCTCTAAAAAGAAAATTCATTATTTTGTTTCCCACGCTTACTTTAGAGTGGAGATGATGCATGGACTGATAATTGGAATAACAGAATAATTTATGTTATCTTCCAATAAAAACAAAAAATCCTGAAAATATTTAAGAAATGCAATAGATATAGCGATGTTTGGTAACAAAAAAATCACATCCAATCGATTTGTAAAAAATGACTTTTGAAGGTTAAAAATTTAGGCTACTTTTGGGTAAAGTAGAATTTTTTTAATGAATTTCTTGCTAAATATTTTCTGTAGCACTAATGATTTCTGAGATAACACAGTCACCAGAGGAAGAATATTTTTCCTGGAAATAAACGATTATGTAGGCATTTCTACAACATTTGTAATCTCCTTTAATAAGAATTTCAATTCTTGGTAATAATAATAAAATAATAAGATTTTAATTTCTTGGACACTCTTTATTAAAACAATTTCATATAAAAAGAAAATGATGAAAGAATCTTACATTTAAGGAAATCATTTCTTAATTTCTTCTGCAAAAGTAAAAATTTCTCAGAAAATATTTTGCACAAAGCTGCAGCTGATTCTAAAAAGAAAAGGAGCATTAATATTACTCTGAATACTAAAGGGGCAAAAATTTTTATTATATTTAAAACACTAAAACTAATATGTCACTTGATTTTATAACATGGAATGAATGACTTAATCTAACTTTGAATTCATTACTTTAAAATATTTGCACTTTTTTCATTAAAAACCATTTATGGTATTTTTATTCTCTAAATAAGGTTAAATCAAAGGTCAATAATCGCAAGTTACACAGTCCCTAAAAACATCTGAAATGAGGAAGAACTCTTCTCAATTTCATTAGAATTCTTATTCTTAAATTCATCTCAGACAACTGGAAAATCACCTTTTACAAAAGAATCTAAGGTGCATTTACTTCCGATTCTCTCCAATTTTGAAGAAATCATAGGAAGAGTTTCTAGCATATTTATCGACTTTTTCTTGCTTCCAAATCCTATATTTAGAAGAGTATTTTTCAGAAATTGGTTTCGATAGTGAATTTTAAATTATCATATAATCTCCAAACCACAAGGTTGAGTTTTGCTTGTGCAATAGGCAGGGGAAAATTCTACTCATATATTTTGTAACTTAAAATTGAATAAAATCAATATATCTCAATCAATATATCATTGATCAATAAATAAACTAATCTTACGTTTCTACGAGTGTATTTGTATATCGTCTAAGATATTTTGTCTGATGTATATTCAATAGAAAAGCTCTTCACATTCTTGAAACACCTTGTTTTAACTAATGGTGTTAACTTTTTATTACTGTCTGTATTGGTACACAGCGAAACAGTCAATCGCAGTTTTGATAGTGTTTCCCACCATTAAAACTTTACTATAAAAGTCGTATCAGGAAAATAATCCTGTCTCGTCACCATTGAAGACGTCTTTGCTAGAATATTGTTGTATTAATGACGGCAATGTTCTTTTTGGCCACTCTTGGACAATTTCTGAATGGACAGCAGTTGACAACATGAACAAACTTGCAGGATAATTTGTGCCACTTCTTAAAACGGTGTATTCAATAGTTTGATGCTGAGAATAGTTGAATTTCCCTTTTAGAAGACATTTTTATTGCTTTCTCTCAAAACGGGACCATTTACAGGAATGTTTATCACACGAAGTCCATGAGCAATTGAAATAAGAAATTTTCCAACTCTTCAAACAGTGACAATATCAAAGAGGGTTTCGGGGGGAGAACAATTTTCCTCTTTTCCGAATTTTACTTCACAATATCTTCTTGCTTCGTCTGCAAAGTTGAATACGGAATTCTAATTAATTATCAAAATCAGCTTTACTGTCAATATAAGTTTCGTCTTTTTTGTTGACATCTGTTTTCTTCAACAAATAAAAAATTTTATTTTTGATGCCATAATTTCAACATCCACAGCTAACGAAAAATCTCAAAAAAATGTCAACTTTCAAGATCGCAATTACAGCAACCACACAGTACGTAACGGATTAGCTGTGATTCTAAAAATCCGTCCTTTGTCTTCATTTGACCAAGGGAACAGAGAGAGATAAGAAATAATCTTCCCACTTTTAACACTAAGGAAAGGTGCGCGGGGATTCCGCATCCTGTATTACACCTGTTGGCAAGAAAGGTTTTCTTTTTTCCCATAATAATTGTTCATGATTTTAGGAAAATTGCATTGAATTCCTCCGGCTGTAAAACCGTTAAATGCGGGAAATAGTTCAAATTACTTGGGATCAATGAAGAATGCCGCTATACACTAAATGCGGGAAACGTTAAACTACAGTTTTGCTGTATTTTATTAAATACGAATAATACAAGCAAGCATTGAACATTTAGTCTATCAGCGTTTAAAAATTATTTACTATTGACTAAATAAAAAATAACATTTATTAGTAACTTTAATTTCTCAATTGTTCAAGTTTTTTGTGACGAACCTGTTAAAAAAAATAGATATCCTGCAATAAAATGTTTTTTTCATTCAATTCACAATGAATTAATCTTAAATGAATCTTTGTTTCGATCATGAATAAAGAGCAAACATTGTAGTAATGCAAACTACATTAATAAAAGAAAATATGTTCAATAAATTTCTAAACCATTTTCACATAATTTAAACCTATAAACTATTTTTACATAATAAGCTATTTTTACATTCATCGCAATCTTATTAGAATTGTTTTATTAAGACTTCACCACACTTAGCAACAATCTAAAATTCTTACTTTTAACACAATCATAAATCAACGTTGATGACTGATAAGTAAGCTGTATATAACTTTTTACTGTGCTTTGTATAGGCTCTATTACACTTAGTGCGTGTAAAAATTAACATATTCTTGTTCGAGTGAAACTATACTTGAGTAGAAAAACAATCAATGTTACAGTTTAGATAAATAACACCTATCATATTGCATTCCCCCTCCTTCGCCAAATTTGAAGATTTAAACGAAGTAAACGAAAATATATTTCTAGGCATTCTTCTTGTTCCTCTTTCACAACACTGATTAAAAGATACTTTAAAATACATTATTTTTAGACTTATTTAACATCTCTTATCTTAAGTAACTGAACAAGCATAAACAATAGTATTTCACAGAAGTTTTCAATATCTGTAGTTTATGCAAGAACAAGATGAAATGCGATTAAATTTCTGTAAAAAGAATTAATCAAAATATTGGTCAGAGTAATTAAATACAAATTGATAAATACAGCAGACGGAAGTATGTTTTCAACAACTGATTGAATATGAAACTGAAATCTACCTTTTGGCAGTCCAAGTTGTTGGAGCTCATTAGAAAGTGATTCCTCATCTATTCCATGCTTTGCTGAGCTTGTCAAAATAAAAGAAATTGTTGCAATAGTAGCTTTAACATCACTGTTTTCTGCAAAATACGAAAGAGTGATTAAAAAAAAAAAACGATTTCAAAATAGTTCTTAAAAGTATTTCGGCAAATTTGGACTTTCTCTATATGTAAAGAAGCACTTTTATTATCACAGTACAAAAATTTGCATATCTCTAATAATTACACAAAGGGGAAAAAAATCATTACCTAATTTAGCATCTGCTGTTAACTTGCTTACTTTTTCATACTGAAAATAAATTATGAAAAAGATATTTTAAAAACTATTCTATATCTTCATCATTTGATCTACAGCTATATAAAAAAAAACAATAATAGCATGCAGCATTCAAATTAAAATGCACACACTAACAAAAAAAATTAATTAAAATTTTTTTAACGGAATCAAGAGTAAGATAAGTGTTATAAAATCTTTATACAGAATACATTGAATGATATATTTCAATGTACTAATAATTCAGTGTTCTGATTTTTTTAAACACAATTAAGATGCATGAAATTCATAAGCTTTATTTTCTAATGATGAAAGAAATGCCAAACAACTTTGAAAAAGTACATGTTACTGCATTACAACAGAAAAAAGTACATTTTTAAATTATGATTTTTCATGCAAAAAAAATTATGATAAAATAGTTTGGCTATTAGGAGAAATAATTAGCACATGTTAAAAACTACGTATAAATGATAAATCTTTTTTTTTCAGTATCGTGACTTTTAGTTTAAATTCAATTCCCTTCAGGATTTTATTTGTTTTCATTATCTAAAAGTGATTACCTGAATTATAAATAATAGTGAATATTCAGCAAGTTAGTTTCAATAATATATTCAATTTAAGCACGGATTCCCCAATTTCTACTATGCTCTTGATGTTAACTAAATTGCACATTTCTAGCTCTGCATCATCAAGCATTTATTGTGAAAGCGAACTTAACATAGTATATAAAGGTAATATAAACTTCATGATTAAAGAGACAAAACAGATTTCTGGAAAAGTGGACTTTTTCTTTAATTAAGAAATCACAAACATACATTGTTTGCAAACAGAAGAACCATCTTCCACAATCTATTCATGCAGTCAGAAAAGAAATGAGCATATTATAGCATAATCATAAAAATGGAATTACATAATAAAATAATGCACTTACATCAATAGGTGTGCCTAAAATGCCATTTACAACTTGATTACTCAGAAGTTTCATTTTTACAGAACTCTAAAAATTGAACATATTACATACATTAAATATAAACATTTTAAATATTCAACTAAGATTAATAGAAAGAAATCCAGATGTAGCAGGTTTCTTCCCTAGTACAATGTATAAAACAAAATTTAAGCATTAAAAACTCATGTTTATCATTAAAAACCCATTGGAGGACGGCCTCACAATTCATACATTTCTTAAAATAAATAAAATAGCAAATTACATTTTAAAGATATATTTGTGGAAGAAAGTAAAAAAAAAAAAAAAAAAAAAAAAAACGTATTTAAATAGTAAACACTGGCAAAATGCAAAAATAATAATAAAAAAAAATAGCATCCCTTTATTCAGACATTTTATTTAACAGACTATGATTATCATGACATCACTAGCAGCAGAATGGATTTGAATATATTAGTGGTCAATACACAATGAGGGCCTACTCACCTGGTTTTTGTGATCCAATTTTATATTTTATATACTGTCATTTAATTTTACAATAGATAAAATTCTAAGTACATAATTAGAAATATATATAAAAACATGGAAAAATAATAAATATCAATTAAGTACTTACTGTATTATATTCCTAATCTAAAAATCTATTTTATATATTATTAATTACAGAAAGCACATATTATATTTTTGGAAGAGATACCAAATATAAACAGTGACAAACGGGGTCTGAAAATATTGGTTACCAAGAGACAACAACCCAATGACAGAATGCTATTATTCAGTTTTTATAATGAATAGATAATTTTTAAAAATGAATGAATTTAAACCAACAGTAGTTAATATAAATTTTGCAATATTAAATTGATATTACTTTGTAAAACTGTATTTTTCACATAAATATATTACATATGGTTTTTCAATATGCAATTATTTACAGTTGCATTGGCACTTTATCTCTATTTTTTCGCATATTTTTACTTTTTGTCAAATGATGTTTACACCTCATAGTCCACAACAGCTGATTTAATGTGATAACTGTAGCTTTTGTCCTGATTTCTTAAAGTTCTTTAAATTTATATAAAATAAATTTTTTATGACAAAGTTTTCATCTTCAATTCTGATATTCTCAATCGTTTCAGGTCTAATTCAGATACATAAAAACGGAAAATTGAAAATTTTAAGTGAAAGAGCAAAAGCAAGTATAGCTGTCAGCATTATATAGAGAAAGTATTAAAATATAATTAAGAATATTAATAATTGGGTATATAATACCTTAAACATTTGGGGAAGAATGCATCCAAAATTAATTAAATTTCTAATGAATATGATGACACTTAGAATTTTTAATACTTGGTATCTCAGTCTCCAAAATTATCTATTGATTCATTTCTTAAATTTTCAAAACAATCTGATAAAATTGTGACTTATAAGACTTGATTTGAAATTGTATATGACATCTATATCTAATGCAAATTTGAATTTGATAGCAACAATTTTAAGATTTGTGTAAAAAACAAACTGTCTATGAAGATTTTCATTTTTTCCCTGTTTACCAAGGTTCACGCAGCAGCAATATTAATTTCAAATAGATCTAGAGAACTTTTAAGCCAATTTGCATATTTTAGGGCCATATATTGCTTTAAGTGTAAGGGGCTCCCTTAACATCGGGCAAGCTGGAAACCTGACCAATCTACATCAAAATAAAAATGCATTATAATGAAATTTAACATTGTTTTTGATAAGTTTAACTTAAATTTTGGATCTATACTATTATTACAAGGATGTTAAACTAACTAAAAATAAAGTGCAACTTATCAACCATTTTCAATAATTCGGAAGACTATATCTAATAGTCTTAGAATAATATATCTTACAAAGATTAACACTAAACCTACCGGCATTTCACCGATACATTGGAATTGCCATTGGAAGCGGGTCAAATGACCCGCTCGTGGTAGCTTTAGTGTTAATAACTAAAAAGTACAAATGTTCATTATATGCAACTCCCTACATAAAGAAAAATTATAACAAAAATTGATTGAACAATGTAATATTGCATATATGCAAATAACAACAAACAAGTATTAATTTTAGATGAAAAAAAAAACAAAAGAAAAGAACTAAAAGAGGAAGAATTTGAAACTTAGGACGTGTTGTCCCAATACATCATAAAAATAAAAAACGAAAATTATGAAGTTTATATCCCAAAATTGGATTTCAATCTCTTTAAAAACAAAGTCTCCTTAATATATTATTGATCAATGAATGCTTATACGATTCAACATAACAAAAAAGTGAAAATCTTGAGTAAATGAGCAATAGTAGAATACAATATAGTACTAAATATAATAAAACAATATAGCTGACATACACAAATTCTCTCAAATTTAATTAGGACAGTTACCTAAATTATTTTCCTTCCTCTTCAAATATGAAATGGAAGGACTATGAAAAACTAGTCATTAATTGGTTATTACTAACATTTAGCATATTCTTCTTCATATGCTTGGCAGCATATGAAGAAGCGTATGAAGCATATTTAAGCATTTTTAATGCTTAAATAATGCATTAATTTTTTGATTAAAGCTTTATTTATAGAGAAAGAAGAGCCTCTTGATGAAAGATCAAGGGGCTGAAATTTCCAAATTTGGAAATACCACATTTGGTAGCAATCTAAGCAAAACAGTCTCTTGGCTCATTCCTTAGGTTTCCAATATCGCTTTCACCCAGATGCGACTGACGAAACTTTGAATGTAAACGATTTTCTTTTTTTACTATATAATTAATATAAATTGATTTTATATTCAATTTTTATTTATATTTAATATAAATTGAAATTTCATTTCAATACTTTTCAATAGTAGCTGTACAAAACTGTTTATGAAGATTTTTATTTTCATCTTATCTTCCAAAGTCACAAATAATAATTTAATTATTAATAAGAAAAAAAATAATTCTGTTTTTCCTATTAATAAAAATTAAATTAAAATAGTATATTGCCTTTTAAAATGAACATCAAGAATCCGACATTGTCACTAAGCATAGATCTATCAATGTACACTGGTGTAAGAAATTAAGAGTATTTTCATATGTGATCTACGATCTCCAGAACTACTGGACAGATTTTAATAAAATTTGATGTGAACAAAGGTTGATATAATGCAAACAAAATAAACATTCAACACTTATAATAGACACACATGTTTGTGCGTAACACTCACGGAAGTCTGAAACAGCGGTTGTAGAATACACAAAAGAAATGGGTTAATAGAGGGTATGGTCCTCTCTTACAGCTATACACGCCTTGCAACGTGATGTCATACTGGAAATAAGGCAGTTTATCAGTGCATGTGACAAATGGTCCCACTCATTCACCAACGCTGTTTTCAGTTCTTGGATGGTTTTCGGAAGGGGGTTGCGAGTTGCAATTGCCCTCTCCAGAGCATCCCAGACATGCTCTATAGGGTTTAGGTCTGGAGACCTGGCTGGCCAATCCATCCGATGAATATCCTCACTCTCGAGAAATTCGTCGATCAGAAGAGCTCTATGTGGCCTCGCGTTATCGTCCATTAAGATGAACTAGGGACCCACTGCACCCCGGAAAAGGCGAACATACGGCTCCAAGACCTTGTCCCTATACTTCACACCAGTCACAGAGCCTCTGTAAAAGACGTAGAGAGGTGTGCTGCCATCTAACATGATGCCTGCTCAGACCATTACACCGCCACCGCCATAACTGTCGATTTCGCGGACATTGGAGGGTAGGTAGCGGTTCCGTGGCTCTCTCCATATGAAAGTACGGCGAAAATCGATGTTTAGGCTAAAACGGGACTCGTCGGTGAACAGAACGGTTGCCCATTGCTGCATACTCCACTCACTATGTTGCCTACACCATGCTAATCGGACTCTCCTGTTCGTAGACGTGGGCGGGGCGCAAACAGCCCTCTCTCATTCAGTCTCTTGGAACAAGTCACCCTTGATACACGGATTTCTGTGGCTGCTTACAGGTCCCGAAAGAGCTCAGAAGCTGTAGCCCCTCTGTTATGCTCTAAAATGGACAAATGGCGACCTTGTCCAGGCTTTTTCTCGATGGATTCAGATTCTGGAACTGTTTTCATAGGTTACACACGACGCTGGGCGTTAAATGAAACTATCTGCAAATCTGGACTCGCGATTGACCTGCATTTAACCTGCCCACAATTCGCCACCTCATTCCATCATCTAAACGTCGGTGGTTACTCATTTTTATTGTTCCGATGTGAATTCCACGGATTGCTGCAAGATAACACCAAGAAATTCGCCGATGTGTGCTAGTGAACGAAATTCGTCTTACCCTCCACGCGCTTATAAAGCCTGTTTTTCTAGTGGCTCCACCTACACATACATGTACGCTTACGTATTAGCCGTACAACATTTGCATTTTTATCTAGAAGCAGTGGCTTTTCCTTCAGTTCGGTTCTTTTCATGCAATTCGATAAAATATGCAAATTCTCTTAATTTCTTACACCAGTGTATATCTCAAAAGCTATAACAAGTAAAGTTAAGATTTAAGTAAATTTGTTTCCACATAGAAAATATTAATTTCACGGTATATCTAAAATATGATTAAAGTAATTTTATTTCAAATTCCATAAATTAAATTTTTTGTGTAAGATTTCTGCAATAAGATGCAGAGGAAGAATGACTAATAAGATGCATAATTTAATAGTAGGGCATAAGTAGTAAGAACAAGGAAATGTTTTTAAAAAATTCTTTACATGACTTGGAAATTATTCATTTACACTTCTGTCAAAGACCCATCCTGAATACTACAATATAGAACAAGTTGTTCCAAAACTGATTAACATGATTTTATAGTATTTCCAGGAAAATGTTTTTCTACTTTTTTAATCAAATACCAATTTTTCTGAGGCCAGCTGTAAAATAATAGACTTTTATGACCCGGTATTTAAAACTATCGTGAATTTATGACTATATTATTCAGATTGAAAATACAGAATTAAAAAAACAGAATTTAAAAAAATGTTAATTTATTGCAAGAAACCTACATTTATCTTTTACATTATCATTATTTGGTTTAGTCATATTATTAGATTCATTATTATAAAAATTAAGGCACAAAAACTTCCGTTTTTATGCTTGATAAGTAAGCGTAAGGTACATAGCTTATAATATATTAATCCTTTGAATCCTTCTAAAACAGGCTCTTTCAAGATAATTGTTGAAAATAAATATTTTAAAGATTTGTGAAACTTTTGTAAAACAGCTGGATAGGTTTCTGTTTTCTCCTGGCCTTAATGATCCCAATAACAATTGAGGGAAATCTTCCTTTTCTATCGCCAATCTTGGAGGTTGGATAATATGAAGGATTAGGATACAAGTCACATGAGGACTCCTATCCATTCCTTCTCATTCAAAGTATAAAAATTTGTCACAGGGTAATTGCCTTGTAGATTTTTTTTAAACTAAAAATTTGCTATTATCTGCATCCTTTTCAGTCTGAAGTATTTCGAGGGAATAGAACTTTTTCAAATTCCTGTAACATAATTTTAGAAATTTATTATTTCTATTTTCTATTTTCAGTCAAAGAATTTTATTTTCTTTTTATTTTACTTCTTTCAGTATAAGTGTTTTAATCACAAGATTTAGTGTAAATCTTTGATAAAAATATATTATAGATTTATATTGTGTTAATTTATAATACAGCTCTGATAAAAATTCTACATCCAATTAACGAATGAAGAATTTGTTGTTAAAAATCAATGAATAAAAAGTTTGTATAATTTTCTGCTTTAAAAATATTACAGTTTTTCATTCTACTTACTATTTCATTAAACTTTTAAATATTAAGACAATCTTTACTCAGTTGTGAATAATACACCATTTATTACTTTTTTTTTTAAATTTCTGTCGAAATAAATAAGAATGGGATAATAAATTTTTACACTTAATTTAACACTAAAATAAGTTCCATAAGTATCCATTTGCATTGCGTTACATTTTATCAAAATTAATATTTACGTTTTTAATGCTACTTACTTTACTTTAATATTTTTACCTTTTTATTTCAAACATCAGTTTGTTTTAAAATATTATTTTAAAACATTACAAATTTAGGTAAAACTAGATCATCTTTCTGGGGTTATTTGCGACTACAAATATTTTCATAAGTCTATCCATTTCTGCTTCTACAAGTATTTTTACGAGCTTCCCCTCCAATGAATTTCTAATTGTTGAAACAAATCATCCAAATCAAACCTTTTTATTGCCTTACAATAGCATGGTTTTGTTATGAAAATGAGACTTATTTGCATACACCGAACAATCAAGAATTTTCCTCTTTCAGACCGTTACATTCATACATTTCTTGTGCTGATCAATTCACACGATTTTCAAATGCAGCATTTAGAAGGTATTTTACAGTGCATGAATTTTAAAATATGTATATTTATGAAATAAATGAGAAAAAATAATAAAGTAAAGAATTTTTTCTCCATAACTGCAATAATGCTTACAACATATGACCGAATGATAAGGTATTTATTTCATTGCAATAATAACTAGCGGGAGTGGTTTCCCAGAAACTTCCTTGTATACCCTCCAATAAAGGTCTTATCCCCCCCCCCCACCTGCATAAAATTGTGAACCTCGAGTAAGACCGTGAATATCTACATGGCAATGGCGAAAAATAGTTACGAAATACAGAATTTTTGCGTGAATCTAGCATTTTTATTTAACTTATTGTGCGAATATGTATTTTGGACGCGTTTTTACCGACCGATTGAAATAAAAATTTGACATTGAACTACAGTAGTAGTCACAAGATAAGACACAGAATTTCCTCGAAACTAAGCCACTGCGTTTACATGCATGCGAAATTACAGACCGACAGACAGTCAACACTTTGAGAGTTTTAGTTCAAAATTTGATAAAAATCGATATTTTATAATAAACGTTTCTTGTAATGATATATAATAATCTCTTTATCTTTTATAACAATTTGTTTATTGTATCTAATGTAATAATCTGCTTTTCAATGTTTTCATTTTTCTGTATATCGATGCAAACACTACTTTTAAATAAAATTTCCTTTATTATTATCATTATTCTATTTATGTTGTTATGTGCAATCTTGAAATTTTAGGATTTGAAGTTGATAATATCCAAGACAAAATTTACTTCTGTCAAAAACTTATTTTTTTAATGCTGTTTTTACTTGTCTTATTTATAATAGTTTTAATATGAACTGTTGGATAACATTAGTTATATATAAAGAATATAAGCTCTTAACAATTTCAAAATATTAAAAATGACAGCATATTCAGTAAACTTATATTAATTTTTACTGAAATTAAAGAAAGATCAACTATCAAGCAGTCATATTCATCAAGCAAGATTGCCTGATAGATGATCCATTTCTCAGCTTTGAAAGATATTTATTTGGCAGAGTTAAAATTCAGGAAGTTATGATTTTTCCCATTATGAAGGTTCAAAAATATTCAAACATCTTGTACAATATAAATTATTATTTGTCTAGCTTATCCCTGCCCTGCACAATGATGTATAATTGCATTTTTTTTCTTTTTGAAATTATTGATGATTATTTGAAGTAATTAGTTAGTGATATTTCTTCACGTTATTGGCTTCAACTTAAAAATGTGAATTAATATAAAATTCTCTTTGATTAAATGGAAAGTTTTATGCTGAGTATGTTTAATTAGCCATTTAACTGGCTGGCAAGTAGAAAGTAACCTTAATGAGATTCTGCTATAACATTAGAATGTAGAAAATAATTTTTTTGATTATTCCTCTATTGATTATTCCTCCTAAATTTTTCCAAGACTGGCTCTGACGTAGAAAATCATCTATGTTTTCCCTTTTATGACAATAAGCAAGGTGAGTTATTGCTTGTTTAGGTTGTTTTGTGAGTTTCACTGGTAATAAGAATTTGAGTTGTCACCCATATATGGGAGAAAGGAAGGGAAAGAAATACCATGTTTCAGGTGCACTACACACAAAATATGTATTGCACTTTTAAAGTGATCACATACATTTTCATGATGGGTGTAATATGCTTTTCAAGATTTCATGATTTGTGAAGCTGTTCATTTGTAATTAGAATTCAGTATTGCCTTCGACCTTTGAAGTTATTTAAGAACAAAAAGAGTATAATTTGCTGATGATAAGAATAGGATTGAATAATTTCTTCAGATATTAATATTTCTCCTAATATTAAAATTATTAACTTGAATTTTTATTCAATGCTTTTCTGACATATTGTCAAGTATTTGGTAAACTTCATACAGTTTGTTAGAATCTGTATGTTATAATTTTTTTTTCTTCTCATTTTTTTATATCTTCCTGAGTAAGCATACTATTTTTAAAATAAATGCAGTTAAATAATGAGCAAAACAAAAACAAAAAAAATCATTCATTATCCTTATACATCATTTGAAATTTTTTGTGATTTGGGAAATCCAATTTTTTTCCTCCCCATCAATGAAAATTTTGTGTTTAAAGTGCATTACTTTCTGTTATTTAATTAATTATTTTCTTTTATATTACAATTCTTATAAGAGGAAAAAAATAACCCTGATTTACTGAAATTGAAGTGGAAATCATAAGTTATTATTATGACCATTATGCAAGTATGTTTTTTTAATAACTCTAATTGAAAAATTACATATGAAAAACACGGCTTTGTTTTAGAAAGTTTCTATGAAGGGTTGCAAAATACTTTAGTCACCTGTAGTCCTATTTTGTCAAAAATCACTGTTGTCCAGCAAATGCTAATGGGATACAGTAAAGTAATTTGGGTGTGAATGGGATATTGTTCATAGAAAGGTCCCTACCAAATGTTTTATTATTGTAAAAGTAAGTTCTGCTTTTGTAATACCCTTCTGGTCTGTCCTGTCAAAAATAAAGATATATATTAATAAAATATCTAATGCAATTTATAATTAGTGATACACATGAGTTTAATTTTCTAAGAGTTTTGCCTTCAAATTTCCCAAGGGGCCCTTATTATCTTATTATGCTACAGCAGGTGTAAAGAGCACAACTATATTTTGGGCTGTATCTGCCATTGAGCAAGTTGACCATTTTGACACTGGCAGTTGTGGTTTAAACCTAAAAATATTGGTTGCCAAGAGACAATAAGGGCCCATTCACGCGTACAGTGCTATCGTTCAATTTTTATAACAAATAGAGAGAATCATTTAAAATGTACAACAAGACATGTAAATATAATTTCTAATATATATATATATATAAGTAAATTTAATTTAAATCCTGATAAATGTTCAGATTTTTATCTTAAATTAGCCCATATAACTTCATTCCAGAATTTTCTTTTTATCTTCTGATCCAAATCCCCCTTTTTCTTAATTTATCTATAAAGAATTGCTGAAGCTTTGAGCAAAGGGATAAAAATACCTAACATTCATGCATTCCTTTCAAA
The DNA here is from genome assembly GCA_026543865.1 of Argiope aurantia. NCBI lineage: Eukaryota > Metazoa > Arthropoda > Arachnida > Araneae > Araneidae > Argiope > Argiope aurantia. Next base: position 447,790 of record JAPMOR010122209.1, on the reverse strand, counting down.
GGTACCTAAGATTTTAGTAAAAGCACCAAGGGAAAAATTTAAAATACTTTGTTCTTGTGTTCTAGTGTGAAAGGATTCAATTTTTCACTGGTCATTCCATCACACAATGTCCATTATGTCCTGCCATGCTAAAATAAATCTTATTGGATGCACAGATTTCAGTTGTTCCTTTCTTGACAAATATTCAGTGGAAAAGTTTTCTTGTTTTAGGGTATGGAATGAAATGATATTGCTATTTTTACATTATGTTTGTTATATTAAATATTTGGATGGATTTAAATATTTGGACAAATCCTGTCCTCCCATGCTAAAATAAATTTTATTAGATGCACAGATTTCAGTTGTGCTTCCAATCATGTGCTTATATCTAAATTTTTAATATAACAAACATAATGTAAAAATAGCAATATCATTTCATTCCATACCCTAAAACAAGAAAAACTTTTTCTTTGAATATTTGTTAAGAAAGGAACAACTGAAATCTGTGCATCCAATAAGATTCAGACTACTCAATGTAATAACATATCCCCTTAAATACTTTCAAACAAAACTATACTGCCATGTCACGTCACTTTAGTTCATTGTAAAATGAAAATCATGATAAAATAAGCAAACTCCCAAACGCAAACATCTAAGTAAAGAATGTGTGAAATTTCTTTTTTTCATAGGTATAATTATTCAACAATTTTTTTTTTCTTTTGTCTCTCTTTCAATAATTTCAGAGTTCTGAAGAAGACTTTTACTTAAATTGAACCATTAGTTTTACAACAGCAAAATGCTGCTGCAGATGAAAAAAGACAATAGACTACACTTTGATAGGGAAGTGGTGGCTAAGAGATGTGCAAAGGATCAAAGGACAAACTTCAAATCAAATGAAATGCCATCCCTTTCTTTCACTCTGCCAAAGCCTTAGAGAGCAGTTAAAATCTTACTTACTGCACTTGGCTGCCTTGCATAGAAGTGTTTGTCAGATAAAACTATTAGCCAATTTCTATATTTGGTTTATACAGAAAATTCTTTTGAGAATGTCTTACAAGGACTTTTATCCATTTTGATCTCATACACAAAGCATCTCATACTGTTTAGTGCATCACTGGATATTGCACAACTTTTAAAAAATAATAACTAAGCCTTTAAAATAAAACTTTCATTTCATAATTGTTTTTAAAATACAGAAAAATAAGTAAACAAAATATAAAAACACAATCATTCAAAAGTAATTCACTTACTATTCTTGACAAAGTAGCTATTTCTGCAAGAACCCAATCTGGACAATCTAAGTCCCCACAAAATCGAAATTTCTATAAAGATTTTAAAACATAAATAATAAATAACTTTGAAGTATATAATAAAAGCCAAATTTCTTCATTGAATTTTAGAAAATGAATATAATCAAAGTAAGAGTTTTATGGTTTCATTTACAATCTTATTTATTAGTTTTCACACAATAGAAAAATTTAGGACTATTTAACAAATCATATAATTATTTGAATCCTTATACATAGCAATGTATTATATATTTTTAAATAATGCCAGGAACTTTAATGTGAAGCATGTTTAAAGAAAGGAATTTTTAAACTTTTTTTGCTCATGACACAAAAAAACTGAAAACAATTTTTTTTAAAAGCAAACAGAAAGTAAAGAAACAATTATTAAAAAGAAATTAAATAATTATTCAGTAAGTTTAAATAGAATCAAAATTTTCTTATTAACTTTTGTTTATAAATGTTGAAGAGCAAAAAGAAGGATTCGTAAATGATTTAGCAACCTCAGCAGGTGTGTAATTAACTGATTCAAAAAGCCCTACTTCAGGCTTTTTTCCTTTTTTTTTGTCGCTTTTGCTTATATCCTTTCTCCAGAATTCAAGAGAAATAAAAAAAAAGTGTCAGAAAATATTTGTTTTAGAAATCAATCTAATAATACAAATTTAAATTGAATTAATCCTATGAGCCCAGGCTCGCTCCAAAATGCCTCATTTGATAGGGCCCTGACTCAAATGCATTCGATGTTTTAAATGTAAAGGTAATGGGATATTGTGACTATTGCCAATTATGTTCTCTATGGCAGTGACTGATACCCAGTTTTTTATGTCATTCTACAGGAGTCAAGAACAGAAGGGATGAAAGACAGTAACTCTGTACTTGAAACCTTCAACAAGAAAAGAAAGCTCTAAATCCAATCCATGATTACAATTTTCTAATATATTTTATTATGACTGTTATATGCTGGTTCTTTTTAAGTATTTTTATACATAAATATATAATTTATTTAGGGAAGGGGAGATTTCAAAATGTTTTTTTTTTCTTTTTATTTATTTTTATCAATAATGGTATATAAATTTTTCTTGAAATCTTGATAGCCAAATTATGTATTAATCAATTTTTTTTTATTTAGCTCTGGGTTTATTGCTTTAATAAACAAAATAAGGTAGAAATGATCAGATTACCATTTTATTGCATGAACTGGCTTTTTTTTTTTTTTTTTTTTTCCCAATCTCAATTTTTCCCGATTTGTGCATTTTATTATATTTTATAACGAACATATTTTAAAGAAATATGCTAACTGTTAAATACAATTAAAATCATATTGTGAATGTAATTTTGAAATGAAGTAAAATCTCATGAATTTAATTTTAATACAAAAAATTAAAATGGTGTATAATTTATAAAATAACATTCTCCTCTATTGTATTTTTTGACATTATTATGCAGTTTTTTCAAATAAAAATATTTTATTCTAAATTGAATGTAATATTATATACAGATATTTATCATTGGCAATATTTTATACAGTTTTGAACCAAAATTTAGAAGTTTTTTCTTTATTTCAGATGGAACTGCCTGCATTTTTAAAAATAAATTTCCCTAAATTTAAGAATTATTAAAATTATTACCTTAATATGTATGAGAAAAAAATGATGAACATCATTTCATTGCTCTGATTAGAAAATGCAAAAACTTACAAATTAAATATACATGCTTAATCTGGCACATTTAATTGTTTTTTTTAATGGAAAAAGTCTTTTGTGCTACAGTGGCACAAAACTCTTTAAATTTTAAATCTGTCTTGAAGTATAAAATTGCTTTATGAAAGAAAAGTAAATTAAGTTAAATTAAAAATCGCTTAAATATGAATTATTTGTAAAAAAATTTCTAAATTTATTCTTATAAATTTTAAATTTGATTTGAATAAGTTTCATATTCTTAAACATTTTTATTTATTCTTATAAAAATTAAGAAAAATTGATAAATAAAGTGGTTTTCTCTACACCACATTGCGAACAACGTTATTACAAACACATAAAAAAAACAATTTATATTTTATATCAACATTTAAGTTTCACTTTATATATTTCAAAATATTTATATTTTGATGAATTTTTATACATTATATAATGCTTCTTTAAAAAATTAAAGAAAAATTTATTACTCATAGTGAATTTAAAATAATTTTATTTTTATCATTTAACGATTTCAAATGTGATAAATAAGTTATACATTTGAGGAAAAAATTTTAAGGAGATTTGAAACTATAGTTTAAAATATTAAAGATGATAACATTTTATGTTTGACATGCCTTTCCAATTTTATTTTTTTAAATTTGGTCCCAATTGTATAACAGCTATAATTTATATTTCACTGCAATACAAAAAAAAAAAAATCTTCAAAATACAAGTGAGTGTAAATTTAGCAATAATCAACAAATTCAATAGATCCTTCCTTAAAATTACAACCACAGAGTTAGTGTGAAAAACTGGACAGTTATTTCAATTATGACTCAACAGATGTCCCCTTATTGTTATTACTCCAAAGGAAAAGACAATTAAATTCGATTTCTGTAGACGAAAAACTTTCCGAGGCTTTGAGACACTAGAATTTTCACATTAGTTGGGTTTATATAATTAAATAAAAAAGCCAAAAACCTCAAACTAAAATTATATATCCTGAGTATGAAAATGAAATATGTGAATGCTATCAATCAATCTACTTCAAAATTAATAAATATAATTATCATTAGACAGATAAATTTGTAAAAGGTGATGAATATAATCATTTCATGAACATTAATGAGTTAAATAAAGAGTGTGTTTCTTTGCATTCACAGAATATTTCACAAAAAAATAAAACTAAGTTAATACTGGCATAATGAAGCAGTTCTCAAAAAGCAATACTCAGGAAATTGGCTAGTTAAAATTTTTCTCTGATCTCTTGAATTTATAATTAAGATAGCATTTAAATATTATCTATAATCTAATTTTATTTTGATTAATATAATCAACTGTAAAAACTTTCAATTCTGGATTGTTTCCATTAATTAAATAAAGTTTCTCATTTACTTTCACAATTGCATCACTATTATATTTTAAGAGCTATATGATATCCATTTATTAAAACTGATTATTTGTATTACTACTCCTATTGTAACTACTACTGTAATTGTTGTAAACTACTAATTTGGAATTACTTTTTTAGATATGACTATTATCAATTTATTTCTTCCAATTGATTTATTATAGCATCTAAACAAACACAAATCTTCATTGCCATTATTAGTTAAGAAATGCCATTTTCTCTTGCCATACTTATTTGTAGATCAAATTTTTCTTCACTTATGATTTACTAATGACTTTTTTTATGAGAGTTTATTTCAGAGTGTACTTTGTAAGGAAATGTCAATGATTTTTTTGGCTGAGTTCACTGCAATTCAAAGATAAAAGTAAATTTTGACCCAATAGCATTGGATTTTAAAAGAAAGGAATAAAGGATTGAATAATGATGAATTTTAAAGAATGATAAATTTTTAAAAGTGAACAATGAAAAGGTTCATTTTTTACATAAAATACTTTAGGAATTTCAGAAAAATGCAAATGTTGGAACTATATATAAAACATTTTGGATGTTTACTTAGACCATGTTATTAAACAGCAGACTGTGAAAAAATGGTTTGGAAGATTTTGGAATAATGATTGTACAATGCAAGGTTAACCATGACCAGGAGAAACTACCGACATAGATGATAGTATTATGAATGCTTTAAGGGAAGAAAAAGCCTAGAATAACAATGAGAAAATTGCGAAGAAGTTTAATACTGATAATTCACCCACATTTTATCATATATAAATGCTTGGATATGCTTCCAAGTTCTCTCTCTCTCAACATAATCCATTCCTCTCTTTGCATGTTACAATAAAGAGCTTTATTTGGATGTGGTGACAGGTGATGAAAAAATAAATTTTATAAAACAATATTTAGCAGAAAAGAACAAAGAACATGGAAAATACCAGAAGAAAGTAAAAAAGTGTTGCGAAGGTTGGACTATACCTTTTAAAACTGCTAGTGAGATACCATTTAAATTATTCACTTTGGAACACACCAACATGGTAAAAATATCAGAAAAATACTATGAACAATTCATTACTCTCAATACAACCATTCAAGAAAAATTTTCAGTCCTGGCAATAAAAGTTGTAATCTTTTTCCATGACAATGCCAAACCATATATTATATAACAAACACTAAGAAAACCGCAAGAATGAAAATGAGAAGTTCTTCAACATCCACCTTATTTTTCTTATCTTGCATCATCCCATTATCACCTTTTCAGTCTTTGCAAAACAACTTAAGTTGACAAAAATTAAAAATTGGAAGATATATAAAAGCATATTACAACTTTTTTTTCTCCTCAAGGAAAACCAAGTTCAATCTTCAAACAAAGAATTGGAAAGACTGTAGATCAATAGAAATCTATCATGCAGAATAATGGTGATAATATTTTTGATTAATAAAGTTATACTGTCTAAATTTTGTTTGAATGAAGGCTATCAATAGGTATGAACTTATGCAATCATTTAATATCTTAGCAGTAAAATTTCCATGGCTGTACCTAAATGTCAAATTAACTGCTGTAAGAGATGGCAACTCAATGAAAATAAAATTTATTCCAATTAATTAATTATAATCATAAAAAAATTCAAAAAAGTATTTAATTTCATATGACATTTATGTTAATAATGCTTTTAAAATATGAAACAATAGTTTTGGAATATAATTTGACAGTTCCAAGTTTTGATTACTGTCCCTTCAGTTTTGACTTTGCCAAGCGTCTCTGTAATTACATTGTAGATTTTTTAACAGTATATATAATATATTTTTCCATCTAAAGATCAGGAGAAAATTAAATAAAGTTTAAAACTCATTAACAACACAAAAAAATGATGATAAAAAATGCAAAGAGTACATACAGCATTCCAGAAAAATATATTGTACTTCATAAATTTAAATAAGAACTTATAAATTAGGAAAATAAAAGCCTTCTGAAAATGTGAAAATGGAAAAGAAGTTAAGCAATTTAATAAAAATCTATCAATTTTTTTTATTTAATGCAAAAAATAAACAGCAATAAGTATATAACTTCACTTAATACCAGAGGTTTTACTTGCATTCATTTTAAAGTGATCAGATTGTTTGAACTTTAATCCAGGATGCTAGTCGTGGTGGGGAGTTTAAAAGAAAATCCAAGGAAAAAAAAATTCATAAATCAAATTTTAAAAAATTGGAAATAAAGATTTAATCAAATATTAACAGTTCTATTAAATAAATAATGTATTTTGCTATTCCTTTTAATCTTTTTCTTACAGGTTGATTCACACATATACCTCATATTTGGACCACTAAATATTAAGAAAGATAGGTGTGTGTTTTTTAAGCTAAAATTTTTTAAACTTTCAATAATTTTTCTTTTTATTATGAACTGTCCAAATACAAATTAAAAACAGTTACATCTAGATAAATTCGGGAATGTTCCAGAAACTCAAGAGAAGTCTAGTCGCTTTAGTTCATCGAATTTTAGTTTACCTTTAAATTGTTTTATATTGTACATTAATGAAAATTTTGCTTAAATCAGAGAAATTAGTAAGTATGATAAAAATGCAGATAAATGATAAATCCTACAATGGTTATTTTAATGACGTATATAAATAATTAAAAATTTATAAAATTTGCCTAGTTACGAAAATTTCTTTTATGCGATTCACAGTCAATTCTAGACAAATAAAAATACTTTACCATTGTATATTTACTCTGTCGGATATTTTATGATAACTCCTTTATTCTATACACAACTCGAGACGACAAACGGGTAGCGTTAAACATAGTACTAAATTGAACCCCTCTAACCAAAAGCGGAATAAGCCCCCACATACAGTACCATCTACAGAAGCTAACTAGAACTATTCTCATTCCAATAGGGTTATAAGATTTGGCAGGTGAACACATTTATGGCGATTTATTTTGATTTTTTTCCATTTCCTATAACGGGATTTTGTTTTTATTTCATTCCGTGAAGCATTTGAATCAAACTGTTTTGCTTCCTTTAGATTTTCTGAAACTTTTTTTTACTTGAATCTTTTATATTCTTTTAGAAATTTATTTAATAAATTATTATTTGAACTTCAATTTGATGAAAATTATTTTGTTTGTAATATTAAAATTATTTAATTACTAAAATTATTTATTTATTTACTTATTAAAAACTTTATTACATTTATTTATTTTATTATTATCTGATTTTTTTTTTTATTTCAAAGAAAACATTTTCACCCGTCGAAAATAATAAAAATATGTTGATGCAAAATTTGAATGAATAAATATTTTTATGTTGTTATGGTTTGAAATAAACTTTTGTTGGAACTGTACTTTATATATATAAATCTTTTACTATAAACAATTTCTCTTCTAATAAAACATACAGTGTATGTGTGTCTATAGAGGAGCATAAACATGCTTCAGGTAGAGAGAGAATGAGTAGGATGGCACAATTTTTAAATTTTTATTACTTAGAAGTCAAATAACATTTTGAAGCTTTTCTGCAAT
>JAPMOR010122209.1:244442-439819 GCA_026543865.1 Argiope aurantia | reverse complement strand
GCTGCTATCGGTTTAAGGTAATGAATATGAAACATAACACCAACAATAAAGGACAGAATATGAGGTAAAACAGTAATAAATTTACTACACAACACAAACTTTTGTTACAACCGAAATTTAAATGATTGTAACAAATGGAAAACAGCAAACAAAAGTTTCACAGACGGTTTGCAATGTGCCCACCTTACTTCAGGGTTAACAAACCTTGTTATAACATGATTTACAGCGGCATGTAACATATCAGGTTCGAAGTTGCGTACGTGCAACATGGTTGTGAGGTAACCCCCAAGCCAAAAACCACAACGAGACAGACCCGGTGAACGTCGTGTTCATCTTGTAGGAAATACACGACTGATAATGCGATCCTCAGTAAAACGACATCGCAGCAATTTTTGAACCCCGGGCTATGTGAAGAAGGGTACCATCTTGTTGGAATATAGTTGTAGTGAAGCATCCACGCTTCTGGAATTTTAGAATGACAAAATTTTATAACATATCCCCATAGCGTGCTGAGGTTACGGAAAAGATTGTTTGTCTCTGCGGAGTTATTTCCTTAAAGAAAAATGGCCCAATCAAAAAGGTGGTAGTGAAGCTGATCCAAACAGTAACAAGCGTTGAATGTAAGACATTTGTTGAACCTGATGAGGATTTGCAGTGGACCCGATACGGCAGTTTGGGGTGTTCATTGTTCCGCACATGTGAAAGTGAGCCACATTGGTTCATAGGATGTCCCACGGCCAATTCTACTCCACCTTTACCGTGCCAAGAAAGTTAAAGCGAACGTTTCACACACATCGTTATCAGCTAGTTTTAACTCTTGCAAGCTATGGACCTTATACGGATAGGCTACAAGTACTATCCGCATGGACCTCCTAAGTATAGGGTATGGCACTCCAGTTGCCTAGATACGGCGCGAGCACCAGATGCCCCTATTGTGTTCGAATTGGCTTACTCAACGACAGAGATTGCGAGGTTTTGAATCACCTTCAGTATTCGTGTTTTACGCCCAAGGCCTGCTTTAACAGCAAAGCTGCCTGTTTCCTTGAAACATTAGACCATTCGACGCAAAGCGCAATGTGTTATTAGACCCTTTAGCAAAGATTTCTGCCCTCGGTATAAGCGAAGCACATAGCAGCGTTATTGCTGTTTTGGTAAAATAACTTTAGTAGCAACGGACACTCCGGCAAAAACAGAATATCGTCGTGGCCTAAGAATGTTCGGAACTTGTACGCCCAGCTTTTTATCTGTTACGAACGATCTCTTGTTGTCTATTATGCAAATTTTGTTCTCCAGTGCAGTTCACAATGCCGAATATTCAAATTTTCATTTAGCCAGCGAAATTTGGGCATTAGTACTTCAATAATGGCGTTTATTAGATATTCCTCGTATTCTGCCCTTTATTATTGGTGTTATGTTTCATATTCATTACCTTAAACCGATAGCAGCGTCATATTTCACCTAGCGGTTTCTTAAAACTAATTTTTAATTGCACCAATCAATTTCCCATTGCCTGAAAGATATATCCTCCAAATATGAAGGCGTTACGTCAATATATATATATATATATATATATATATATATATATATATATATATAAATGATAAAATCTTAGTTGTGAAATTTCTTTCTTCTTAAACCGGACAATTTTCCTTTGTTAGAAAATATGTTAAAATTATCCATAATTTTAATATAATAATGTTTATAGGGTGGAATAGAAATGCATAATCCACGATTTTTTGGATAACAAATAAATTTTCTATTGTTATTTTTAAATATTTGTTCCAAATATCTGTTATTTCAATCATATTATTAATTAGTATTAAATATAAAATTTATTAATTGTAATTAATACTTAATTTACTAATTTAAGTAACATGTGATTGAATTAATTTATCTATTTGAGCTTACTTCTTTAATTTGATTTTTTTTTCAAAACTATTATTTAATTTCTTTTTTGGAGTAAACCATTTTCTGAAAAATTTGAATTAAATATATATTTCATTTCTTTAAAATATTTACTTTATTTCTTTATTCTACCAATAGATGTCGCTAGCAGTAAACAGAATATATGCAATCAGTTATAAGCAATTAAAAAGAATCTTTATGGAATAGTGCATCGCCAAATGCGAATATCGGAAAGTCAAGGTCACTCCCATGAAGTGGAGCGGTGACTTCGCACTTTCCAGTGAAGCCTTATACTTTCCAATGAAGTCACCGCTCCGATAAATTTCAGTGATATGCAATTCAATACGATAATTCTAAGAATAACCGATTCGGTCACTTCAGTGGGTAAAGGACTTTCCCTATGCATGATTGAACTCTTGTTCGAGAGCTTCCATTGGACAGATCGTATCGATTGTTACTTTCTAACTATCGTGATCCAAGACATGTAATCGGAATATCACCAGTAAGATCGTATCAAGGATTTGAATCACACCCCTCTTTGAAAAGTATTGATCATTGGCATTTGTGACTTTTTGATATTGATTACGTAATAACCGTTCGTAAAATATTCGTCATCCCTAGGGTAGAATATCGTAAATTATGTTCTTCTAGACAGAGTTGGACTTAGAACTACTGAATTTGGCTGGCAGTTAATTACTTCTTGGATAGAAGGTATTAAGAGAGGGTGCTTCAAAATTCAAATTAGAGATTTAATAAATTATTAACCAAAGGTTCTAATACATTTTTCTTGAATAACTTCAAATCATATCACAGCACCTTTGGAATTCAAAAAATTAACTCTACAGTGATATTTTCCATAATTCCGTTCAAATTTTTTCTTTAATCTTACTAATTTTCAACAACATTGGTCCTTCGCGTCCACTGTTTTGATTGCTGTTTGGTCTCTGGATCCATGTCTCGTCCACAGTAACGAAACGTCGAAAGAAATCAGTTGGGTTTGAAATGTACTGCTCCGATATCGTCACGCGTTGCAGTTTTTGATCCAAGGTCAGCAAACGCGGCATCCATCATACTGACAACTTTCTCATACCATAAATACCGATTAAAATATGATGTGCTCATTCTTTGGATATATCAAGAGACTCTGCAACTTCTGTCAATTTCAATCGGTGATTATTCCTAATATTTTTGGGAACTTTTCTAACGAGTGGCTGATTTTAGTCTTTTAGAACGCTTCGCATCCATAGTGCTTGTCGACCACGTTTAAAATCTGCAACCCATGTTTCAACAGTTTTAAATGAAAGAGCAGATTCCCCTAGCTCAATTTTAATATTCGATGGAGAAACGCCTTTTATAAAAAAATATTTTATCAAAGCTCGCACTTCAGTTTCCTCCATATTCGGATAAAAGCTAAAGAACATTTTAAAACAGCATAGTTTAAAAACAACCAAACACAAATCTTTGAAACTATGCAAGAAGTATCAAACAAAGACGGCCCTTTGAAGTACTTTAGTCAAAGTAATTCCGGGAGTGCTACCTCTAGGTCAGGCCGGAAATGTTTCATCCCACCCTCGTATTTTTAGGAGTATTTTTCAAAAAATTTTTTTAGTAAACTATACTTATACGTACGCGCCTTACAGTCACATTAAATACTATTGTTATTTTAATTGAAAGTACATTCTTAAATATAATATGAAGTAAACGAATCGAACCTAAAACATTAATTTCCTATGATGTTTTGGATAAGAGATTCAAATCTACGTTATTATTTTCATTTCCATTATTTATTTTTATGAATTTCATTTCATTTATTTTTGCATTTTTTTCTTTAATTTTTTATTATTTATTTATTTTATTTACACATTTATATTTGAGTTTTTCTACAGCGATATGTCTACATTATTATCTTTTTAACAACTCTAATTTTATTCTCAAGATACATTGTCTAAAAATTTATCAAATTTCTAAAAAGTAGTTTTTAAATGTAATTTGAATATTATCTTTTCCCCCCTCATAAAAAGCAGTTGCTTTTCATTATTTCACCAATTTTATAGTGCCTTTTTATTTATTTTTTCAGCATTGAATGAAAAGCGGTTTTAAAAACTTGATTTGCAATTAATTTTGATATAATCACTTCTTAGCTCCATCTTTTAAATCATCTTTTCATCAACTGCACCCGCAAAATCATTTTTCCAGAAGGTTATGTTAATTATTTGTGTATTTTAGTTTGATGAAATATACACTTTATCAAAGCTAAAAATTTGTAATTCTTAGAATAATTTACAACTATACATGACCGAAATAAATAAAATAATAATAGTAGCCTCCATTGAATGTTATATATTTTTAGAATCAATCTTTCTCCAAAACTTTTTAAATAATTGAACGAAAAGACTTGCCTTGTTAACTCAATCAAATGTGAAACATACATATAAATGCATTAAAATTTAGTACTGTATTTGTGCATTTCCACTATAGTAATTTCTTTTGTATTTCTTAATTTACTTCTTGTATTTTTGTTTCAATTCCTGAATTAATCTCTAAGATTTCATTTTCTTCATATTCGTCTAACGATAATCATCCTGAAATATAAAAGTGTTTTCACTGTGCAGCAAAACTGTGTACATAAATGGGAAACGAGATTGTAATAATAGGTGGTCAAACTTTAAAACATCCCTACTCTGAGCTTTCTATAGCGAACTACTCAGTGTAAAGGCTTCAAAATTGTTGAACATACTATTCAAGGCATGGGGAAAGGATTACGAGAAAGAAAAAAAAAATTAGTTCCATAAACACCTATATATGGCGCTGTACAAAAGAAAATATGCTGAAAAGACACAAAATACACATTTGTAACACATTTTATTTGTACATATCAAACATTCAATCATAAGGATCTAATCGATTCAGGGGAAACTGCTTATTATGGTTCTCTTCTTCAAGATGCAGAATCTGTATTCTGTAGATAGCTTGTACTACTGCCGATCGTATTTGTCGGTTGAGATGCTTCTCACATGCAGAGTGATACTGTCTTTCAAATCTTCCAAGGTTACCAGACGTCCTTGATAAACAAGATTTTTTATTGTCCCCAAAGCCAAAAATCACAGGGTATAAGATGTGTAGAACGAGATATTTAGGTTGCCGGAAACGCGCGACAAAGTACTCTATCATTAGTAAAATGTTGCCGAACAAACTGCTGTACACAGTGTCCAATTTGTGGAGGCATTCGATCTTGCATAAGGGTAACTGAATCACGACATTGGCGCTGTTGCATTTGGGGTATAACAAAATCTTCGATCATGTTTTGGTACCTCCTGCCCCTTTGCGTAAATTCTCAAATAGACGAAACTCTCGAAGTGCAACTGCAGCATTTCCCTTGTTTTCATAAAACAACTTCACAAGCAAAGCCATTGCTGATAAGAATGATATTTTCCCAGCTTTATACCGTTTTATGCTCAGAACAGTTGCAGTATTTTTATGCTCAGAACAGTTGAATTTTTAAAAGTTTTTTAAAATGTAATTTTATTGTAATGCATTTGCAAGCAACAATAATTAAAGCATGCTTGCAGTAGTAAAATGGGATTTAAATATTCTTTCACAAAAATTTATTAATTTATTTGGAAAGAAATAGAATATAATTTGCCACATTATCAAAAATTTCTGCCGTTTTTTAAGAAATGTTTTAGAAATATTCAGATTACCTGAAAGTCCTGTATATTTTGAAAATTTTGAGTATTAAAATAAATGTTGAATATTATAAAACAAATTAAAATATTTCCACTGAGCACAGTCAAACTGCAAGAAATAAAATTACAACAGCATGAGAATTGTATTTCGAATGGAACATCAATTTTTAACTTCCAATAAAAACTTAGAACCTGTAAGTTCATTTCATTGTTCTTTACAAACAATAAATTTCACTTAAATAAACCGATAGAAGATAAAAGGTATAAAATTTAATTCTGAGTTAACACATTAATTTATTGCCATTTAATTAATTAAAAAAATAAACCGCCTATGAATGATTCAGCTTTTCCAATTTCTCACTGCCTCAGCTATTATTAACATGTATAGCATCTTTTCTAGTCAAAAATGAAATTCATAAAACGTAAGAATGAGTACATATAAGAAATCATGTCATTGTCCATTATTGAGAAGGAATGTGTATAAACGAGGTCTACTTTCTTCGTGCAACTGTCACTGTTATTCCCTGGAACCGACAATAGTTCATAAGATGCATTACAAAAATGCGCTTCATTCTTGGCGTGCAAATAAACTTCCATCTGTTGGCGTAAAAACTTTGTCGCAAGCAACCATACAACGCAACTTCTCCCATTTCAACACTGCCGGAATGAAACCTCGCTTTTGAATGAGCTACTTCCCTCCTCTTCGCTTCTAATGCTTTCCCCCTTTCAATTACTACCGGAATAAGCGTCCTCCGCTTAGCGAGTCTCTACGACTATTTAAAAGTTAATATTAAAAGTTATTCCGAATAGTTCACGTGTCTTATCGTGAGTTGCGCGTCTCGTGTAGAATATTACATTCGATATATAGTTACAGCTGAATTTCATAAGACAGGCCTTAAACGAAATTTTAAAATATGGATCAGTTGTATACAGATTTGCTTAATGTGGGGTAAATAAGAAAAATTGAATGTTAATATTTTCAGTAGTTAATCAATAGTTTCAGACGCAATTAATGTTTTTTTTTCAAAGCTGTTTTTATAGTTGATCATTATACTCCTTACTTATTACTTTATTTTTATTTTTGTGTTTACGAAAATATTATTGCATTTTTTAATGGGTATTTATTTTTCATATGAATAATTTCCCCATCTGCTGTCATTTAATTAAGCAATAACCTATGGATTGCAGTTGAATGATTTTTTTTTGTTAAATTTTATCACTTTTCCTTGTGTATCACTTTTATTTGTATACTTATCTAATATTGTTTTCAAGTGAAGATACTTTAAAATTTGTTTCGCTTAATGGAAAAGAGTAAAAGTGTGGAAAAATTATTTTTCCATATTTTTGTGGTATTAGCACAACAGAAGTATGAGATGAATTATTTATATATGGGTTGTTCATTGTTATGGGTTAAAAATCCTAATATTAACCTAACCTAGTACCTAATATTGTTTTCAAATGAAGAAACTTTAAAATTTGTTTTTCCTTATGGAAGAGAGTAAAAGTGTGGAAAAATTATCCATTCATCTTTTTGTGGTATTAGTACAAAAGAAATATGAAATTAATTATTTATATATGGGTTGTTCGGTGTTATGGGTTGAAAAAACCTTCATCACTGCTTAATGAAATTTCTGTTCATTAGGTTGTAAACTTTTTATTGACTTGCAATATTTAAGATGATTACTTCTTTAAAACTCGTTTCATGGGCGGTTCAGAACATTTAATACTTATTGCTTTAATGTTAAAGTGCTATAATTCTTCCATTTAAAAATTGTTCATATTCTTTGCTTATTAACTACTGCACACAAATGTAGCAAAGTTTTTTTTTTTTTTTTTTTCCTCCATCTAATTAAATATAAATGCTTGCAATACGTACATTTACAGCACTGATAAAATTCTTATTTACTATTTTAATCTTTTTTTGTATCTATTTTAACTAAATAATAATGGTTTTTGACTACATTTGTTATTGATTTCAAACTTTAGGGTATTCAAGAAAATAAATTTTTGTATGTCTTCAGTTGTTTCCTAATATTTTTACCATTTACATGATTTATTTATTTTTTTAGCTATGATGGTCAGTCTTTAGATAAGGATGCATTCAATAAAATTTTCAATAAAGGCCCACCAAATATGTATTTTATTGATATAATTAGCTGGTTGTGTTCCCAGCTTAATTCTCTATGTGATTTGGAAAGTCATGTTAGTTCTGTTGGTAAGTTTAATTTTTTTAAAGCTTGTTATCTTTTATTAATATGCATTAACATGAACTATTTAAAAAAAAAAATTATGTACTTCTAATATTTTACATAATTTTGAAGATGATTTTAAATATCAGAATTCTAGTGTAATTCATTTTCAATAAGGTATTTTCACATCTTATATCGAAAATTTATATAATTTTTCATTATTTCTATATGATATAATCTGCATCTTTTATGATATATAATTAAATGTTGAATTAATTTTTCTGGGTGAAAGAATTTGTGTTAGGACAACTAAAGCTTTCTCATTTGCATGAATTATTTTTGAAGTAGCCATTCAGAAGTAAACATGGAGTGCAGGAAAAAGGGGCGAGAAGCAGCATTTGTGCAGTGAAGATTCTAGATCCAAATTTTGAATTGAATGGCTTAATCAGCTACTAAAATCTGCACCTATAAAAGGAAGTATTTGTGTGCAGTATTCAGAGGAATCTTGTTTACAGTTATGAAATTTTGCAAATATATTGTCATAATTGTGACTCAATGCACTTCAAAGCCAGAATTTTAAATTTTATATTGAGAAAATCATTAATGTTTTGTTTTGAGTGATTTTTCTGTACATATATACCTATTGTATTTCTGATAATGGTAAAAAAAGAAAAATAATTCTTAATTAGTTGGAGCAAAGAGTTATCAAGAAATTTATAAAATATAGCAAGTTTTTACCAGAAAGTTTGAGAATTAAAATTAAAACTCTTGCATTCAATAATCTTAATTCCATTTCCCCCCCATTTCTTTTTAGGATAATAACTCAAGCATTTTCTCTTATTTTAAACAAGAATGATTCCATATTTAAAGAAGGAATATCCTTCCTCTTCCCCATTGATTTTCAATTCATTTTAGGCCTGATGAATTCAACGATTTGCATCGTAAGTCTGTAGTAGAAAATATATCGAAATATTACTTCTTGACTGGACTGTTATTTCCTAGTATATTGCACGCCTTTCTCCTTTTGTTTTGAAAAGAAGCAGGATGAGAATTAATGTTTTTAGAATTACATCACTAGGAATGCCATATGGCTGCTGCTAGTGATGTATATAGAGTAGGAAAGCAATATCGTTAAACCATTGAACACTACCTGCAAAAATTCAAACCATTTATTTAATATGATTATTTGATTGTCAATGATTTACAATTTCTCTTGTTGTCCTTGCAACTCCTTAGCCTGAAATATTTTCCACGGCTTAAAAAAACTATTTTTAATTAAAATTTACTAGAACAAAACATTATATTTAATATTTTTACTTTGTATTCTACGTGTCAGATATTAAATGGCATTAAGCTTTCTTCTCTAAAGAAAATAGATGTAGAATATTTAAAGCTCTGCTCTAGATTAAGTGCAGAGAAAGAGATAATAAAAGTTATGTAACTGCAGAGCAGTTACAATCATCTATTAACTTATTCAAAATATTATTACAAAAATATTAACAATTTGGCATGGACAGTAACTTTCAATGACATAACCAAGAGTACTTTAATCGTTGTAAAAGCTAAAAGCTTCATTATACTTTTTTATTATTAAGATTTACTTTTATTATAACTTTCTTTTGTTTTGGTAGAAAATCTCCATAATTGTTTATCAATTGGAGTGTCAGCCTGTTTATTTGGATTGATGCTTTGGTTCTCTTCTGTAGTGAAAGCTTATAAGCCAGTTAACAGTTCCGCTGCACGAGCAATTGCTTTTGTATTGTGGTCATGTTACTCGTCTGCGAACCACAAGGTCCCAGGTTCTATCCTCACTCATCACAATTCGCCACATTGGTGACCTCGGACGATGAACCTTCAACCTTCGTACAGCTGTTGTGGCGCCATCTACCCACAGCAAGTCAAAGTCGTCAGACTCGCTTGACGCAGCAACAGCATCAGCAACCACTCACCCACCCACACACGCTCGCCATAACGCTTGGCGCTGCTCAAATGGTTACTGGCGCATTAGAATCAACAGCTAATACATCATCACTCACAAGCCATATCGTTCGTCTCACCTCCGACTGACAGGAGTGAGAGTTTGTAGTGAAAGCTATAAGCCAGTTAACAGCTCCGGTGCACGAGCAATTGCTTTTGTATTGTGGTCATGTTACTCGACTGCGAACCACAAGGTCCCAGGTTCTATCCTCGAGAAAATTTCTTGTTACTACAAACAGAAACATTTTGAAAGTATGATTAATAGTTTAAAAAAATAGCAGAATAATTTGAAATGTTAGTCAGTTTATTAATCAGAAATAAGCCTGAATTAAAGTGGTATATTTTTTTGTAAATTTTTAAAAGTGATTATAACCGATCTATGATAACTTTTGAAAGAAGGTACAGTTTAGGCTGGCAGTAAAAAAAAAAAGATAGTTTTATTTTCCTAATAGGATATATTTAAGTAATTTCCATAGTTGTGGTTTTATGATTTATTAAGGAAATTTTAAGGACGCTAGATGTAAATTCCATGCTCCATCCACGAATTTAGTTTCCAGGGCAGCACTAAAATAATAGTAAAAAGTGGCAGGTGACTTAAAAATCTTCATTTTTCAAAGAGAAAAATCTTTTAATTGTATGTGCAGGTATAAATTTAAAGAGGCTGAAGATGCAAGATATTGTTAAGCAACAGTAATAAGGAAATTGAAATTATTTTAACTTGAATTTTTGTTAGGTGAGTCATCTGTCAAGCCACATGCTGTTTTTAATCCACATTGTCCTAATCCTTGATTATTTTCCAATTAAATATGAAAAATAGATTATTTTTTTTTACATACTTTATTTTCTTAATAGAACAAAAGCATCTAGATTTTTTGTGAGATCATTATCTTTGTAATGATTGTACTTTTTAACAGAGTTGCCACGTCACCGTGAGAACCTGGAAAACCGAAAAAACACAGGGAATTTAAAAATCATCTAGAAAATGCTGGGAAATTTGAAAAATTTTCATAAATTCCCTGTATTTTCCCTGTTTTTAAGTTTCTTAAGTTATTTTTTTTTTCCCATCTAAAAAAATGCCAATCTCTAAAGATTGCAAGAATAAAAGATCGTGGTCACAGCTTCCAAAAGCGAAACTATACCATTCGCGATTGTATAATGTGGAAACCTTTGTATTGCGCAACCTTTCTACTCTCTCCTCTTTCTTTTCTATATAGATCAGTCCATTTTCGATTTGTTAAACAGCTGTTCTTTCTCCATCAGATTCCCGATTGGCAGCTGATGAGCATGCGCTAGACTTCCGTATCTGCATGAAAGAATCGAATACACTTCTCCGGCGGGAACATTCTGTCTGTGGAAGCAGCGTAGTGGTGGTTAGTCTACCATACTTGAGTTTGTTGAATGGTTTATTTGTTATTTGAGAAACTGTGAGCTTATTCAAAGGAGATTAGAGAAGTTTTTTAAAACAATGAGCTGCTCAAAATCTGTGTTTAATACGATTTGGACGGATAAAAAAGTCAATTCTGATTTAGCTGAATGGTTCCGCAGAATCCATTTGTTGGGTACTTCTCGCTTTGTAAAAAAATAAGCCTCAGTAATACGGGAAAACAGGCATTTAGTAGTCGTGCCAAAAGAGGGAAACATTCAAGCCAGTACTGCGAATTCAAAAGTCATCATTGATGTTGGATAAAAGGAATACGGGAAAAGATGACGTTAAATCGGGAAAAGTCAAGTTGAATGTCCGAAAACAAACCGATTTCGAACGTTTTATTTCAAGAACAATAACTTAAAGCTGAATTTTTATGGGCATTAAAACTTGTTGCGTCGCATTCGTCTTTCAACGCATTCAATGCTATATCAGAAATATTTTCACATATGTTCACCGAAAATGAAATAGCTAAAAAATGTACGTTAGGCCGTACAAAAATGTCTTGCCTTATTTTTTAAGGATTTGTTCCATGAAATTGATGGCTGAAAAATCTGCAGAAATTGATGTCCAAATACATAAATTGGCAAAAATAAATGAATAAAATAAAAAAAAAATCTTTGTAATTTTTTTTTGTTGAGTAATTATTAAATGATTTGTATCGTAATAACAAAAATGTTTTGTTTTTTATTTCAACTGAGTCCTTAATTTTTTGTGACTTGCAATTAAAGAGCATGAGAGGCAATATATCCCCAACCTTTATATGTAAAATTTGTCTTGCTAAATTCTGGATAATAAATAAAGGGAATTTTTTTACATGTGAATATGAACTTTCTTTAAAAATGCTATTATTTCAAGTAATGTTTAATTGTTGCTTCCTTTCCTTGCTTTTTCTACTCCTTAAAATCATATTGCATTATAACTACCATATGAATGCTATTCACACATTTCCTCATATCTTGAATATACATACAGGAAGAAAACAGGGAAAATATTGCATTTTTTTTTCCAGATTAGATTGGCAACCCTATTTTAAGAACTTGTGTGAAACTAGGAAAAATATTGTAGCTGTATATATTTCAATTTAGTATGATTAAATCATAATTTCCAAAGAAAATTCATATATCATATTAAATCCATTTTATATTGAACAATAATATATAGCAGTATGTTAATAAAAATATAAAAAGTGAAAAGACAGTTAGGCTTGGCAGTCTGACAGATTGAAATTGTGGCCTCCAGCCTTTGGCTTTAAATGACTTAACTCAAAATTTCATTAATTTTCTCCTCAAGATGTGCCTGTGATTTGAAAATAATACCAGTGCTTAATTTAAGATTAAGCATTAGAAAGTGCACATGAAAAATTAATTTATATTTCTTATATACATGCATCACATTCCCCCCCCCCCCTTCTGTTACTGATGCATATATTTTATATTGCAGAACATATTCAGAATATATGCACTTTTTGGTTTTGTTATGATGTGGTGATATTGAAATTGTTGCTGAGCTGGGAAGTTATATAAGTTAGGTATTTAGTTGTCAGGTTGATAAATATAATAGCATGCTTTTCCATCATGAGATTGATAATTACCTGGATGTTTAAAGATTTTTAGTATGACAGGCTTCTATTTGCCTTAGTAACTTCTTCTTGTATATGCAGTAAAACTGGTTTATAGAACAATTATCATACAAGTGTTCAAATTTCATTAAATGATTCTTCAGGTGCAGATACTGCAACAATTGTTCCAATTATTAGAAAACCTTTCAAATATCAATTATAATATATTCAAATACATTCAATCCTTTCAAATATTATTGCCAGTAAAGAAGTAGTAAATAATCAATATTTCTCTTAATATAAAGTTGTATTTTGGATTAAAATAGTCTTTTTTTTATTATAGATGAAGAAGATTTGGAAGCAATTGGATTCTTAGTAGAAATTAGTTCTTTGTTAAAAGAATTAGGCAAGTAACAATATTTAGTATTTTACATATTAATATAATTTAAGCATTAAACATTTAGGCAGTGTGAAAGGCTAAAAACTGTTCTATCCAAGAGTACTAGGAGACAAAAGTTGTTTATCAGTTTGCATGTCAGTGCTGAATTTTTTAAAAACCTTTTAGGTAAAAGCTTCAAAATTTTACTATTTATGGAAAAAAAAAATCCTAATAAAGGAAATTTCAAATGCTTTTTGGAGTTTTTGCGTCAGTTATTTTCAATTACTGTATTATTGATAAGTTCTTTTAAGTGTGAAATTTCCTTATAGATGGACATGTAATATGGAATGAAAATTTTTGTTGGGAACTGAAACATGTTACAATTCAACTGTTTCAGAGTTGAGTATGCTTCCCCTGCAGCGTATGTCCGCTGAATCCATTTTCTATTAAAAAATTCATTTTCTCATGAATTCGATTTAAGTTTTTAAAATGTTTTCATGCCTATTAATTGATTTATTTGTTTATATATTTATTAGTTGCCTAAATTTTATTTGACATTATAATTATTGTTCAGAAAAAAAACCAAGTTAATTGTCCTATTTATTGTGGTTGAAATAAACTCAGCTGCACTGTTTTGCCAGCACATAGAGATGCATAGCAACACTATTATTAGATTAGCTTAGATAAAGGGAGCTCAGGTATCTATAAACCAGAAGCTGATGTTTGTGAAAGAATTGCAAAGATGGAAGATATTTAATTTTTTTTCATTGCAATTCATCATTCAAGACATTTATATATAAAAAAAGGAAACACAAACGCTTTTTTACTTAAATCTTTTCCCAACAAAAATGATCCTTCAGATTTCCAGAATAAAATTCAAATGTTTAGCGAAAAAGCAAACATTTTCTTGATGTTGTATGTAAATGCATGGACTTCAAATATGAGAAGTAACAAAATGCCACTTCAAGAGCAATTTAAAACTGATTAGAGAGTTAAGAGAGCAATAGCCATTGGTACTGTTTATTCAAGAACCTCTCGCTAACTTCAAAAAGCTGTAAAAATAGGTACTTGTCAATAAACTTCAGCTAGAAGTGCTGGAGCCATTTGAAATTTATTAGTTTAAAACAAAAGTGGGCAAATTTTAAAATTTGTAGCTGAGATTGCCATTGAAATATAAATTCCAAATAGATTTCAGTTCCCTAATAAGGTTAAATTTCACAGCATTTGAAAGAGCCTGTGACAGATACAGAAATGCAGATCAACCAGCTTGAGATAGCATACAAAATGGGACATGAAGTGGTAAAACTCTCCCCTTCCTCCATATCCTCAACACAATAGAACTTATGTAGACACAGGTGAAAGGTGAAATTGCAAATAAAGATAAAACTTAAAAAATTAAAGATGTCGATGAAGCTCTGTTAGACATAACAGTGGATGGGGGTGGGGTTGTAAAACAAACAGAGAAATTACAAGAAGAGTGCTTTGCCAAATAGAGCACTAGAGAAAATGCAATTGAAAGGGTTGTGATCAATTTGCAAGCTGACAGTGAAAGCAGTTTCACCGAAAGTGAAAATGAAATATTTTAACTTTAGAATTTTTTGATTCGAGCAGATTTTTTTTATTTATAATCTCTTTATTTCTTTCAAAATGAAACATGCTAAAAATTACCTTACTTAATGATAACTATATCTGTAAGTATATGTAATTTTATAAATACACGAATTTTTTAAATGTGTATGCTGTTAAAAAGTGTATATATATTAAAGTAAAATTTCTTTTTAAACTTTTTTTTTAAATTCAAGCTTATTTTTGCATAATAGAGTACTTATTTCTGCATGTATTGGATATATATTTTTATATCTAAATGCTTAGATTTTTTTAAAATAATTCATTATGTGTAATGATATGTAGATTTTTAATACTAAACTTTACCATTTTTTTAAAAGTGTAATCAAAATAGATTTAATTTGCAAAACCAAGTACTTTTAATTATTCTGCAATGCTTCAAAGTAAAATTTGCATTATTATTTTTTTTTAATTTACTGAAGAAAATCTCAAAATTTTTAACTATCGAATAAAATGGTTTGCTTACATTGCCATTTTAATTTTTAACTGCAAAAAATATTCATGTTAAAATATTTATAAAGCCATTATTAAAACATCATAGAAATTCATGATGCTAGTAAATTTCAGTTTTAAGCATTCAAATAGAGCCAGAATACCAAACCTTTTGTTTGCTATTTCAACTTTTAACTGAAATGTACTGCTGTGTGGATAAAACAGGATATGTCAAAACCATGGTAATGTAGAAAGGGAAAGTGCAGTGAGTGATCAAATCCTGCGACCTTGAAATGCATATTTTATTTACACGGACTATAACAGTATAGCATCGTATTCCGTTCCAAATCTGATTCTGGCGGATCAATACCCACACAGTTACAAAAAAGTGTAACCCAAGTTCAACAGCTTGGCACAATGGCTACAAAATGCATAACAGCATTTGATTTATAGTTAACGAATGGGTATAGACCTAGCAATTAAGAAAGGACGTAACAACAAGCCCTAAAGAATTTCCTGGGCCAACTGGTAAAATGTAAACTATAAATATTTACTTATTAATGAAACTTTTCTACAAATTTTAGGAAACTTTTCTGCCATTTAAAATGAAAATGTCGGAGGATTTTAGTGTGGACCAGATTACCTACAGGATATTTGCATTCCTATTACTTCTGGCAACTGTGCACCTGCTGCTGGTTTTAAAACCCTGAAAAATTATTACCATAGATTGTTTCAACTTTACATAAGTTCAAAAGAGCCATGTGATAAATTTAAAGTGGTAGTTCATTAGAAATTTTTATGCTTCCATGTGATTTTATTAGATGCGATTCTACTATCAGGTGAGATCCCGTTCTTGTATAATAATCAGGGGAATAAACCTTGGATACAACTATTCAACAATTCTATTGATTTCTTTCTGCAATCAGAAAACAGGCTTATTGCTACAGTAACTGATAAAAAAAATTCATATTGTGGTACTAAATATACATAGAATTCTTTCTAGAAGGTGAAGATAATAATGGTGAGGTGAAGATAATAATCATCTGTCTGCAAATTTAAAGTACCAAAAATTAACAGAGATGGTGTTTGTATTGTTCTTATAAATTGGCAATCATCTTTGACATGTTTGGCATAAGTTTTGCATACTTGCACAGAGAAAGGTACTCTTTTACACTTAATCTTTTACTTTCATAACAAAACAGTGGAAAGGCATGTGAAAGGAAAGGTAATTGAGGCTTCTAATAAAATATGCAAAAGTTCTGCATTATATGGCTTCATTATATCAAGAATTGTAGACAGGACTATCAAGACAATTTTTAAAATTAAAGCAAATTATATATATTGGAAGTAATAAAAAGGTAAATCCTCATCCCAACTCAGAATGGTAGGGGGTTTGGGATGTATGAGGGCAGAACTCTTTATGTAATTAATGTATTGCTATGTATGTAATGTATGCTTTATGTAATTAATGCTTAATGCATTGCTATTTAGAATATGTCTCATCTTTATCTTAGATAGCATTCGTACATATTAACGATTTTCATTGAGAGTCTGCTGCATAATTGACGAAAATGCAGGTTCTCTTCTAACTGTTTATCTGGTTTCATTTAATAAAGAGGACTAAAAATTTATTGCCATTATTTTGTGGGTTTTGATATAATTATAGAGCCTAAAATGAAACTGGTCTTGCTTAATCCAGAATTTTATATTCATTTCATTACATGCAGTCAGAATGGAGATAAGCTTATTAAAGGCTTATCTCCAAGATATTTTGCTGCTTGTTGGTAAAATATCCTGTTTGTTAAAAACAAGAAATCTGTTTGAAATTTCTAGGAACGCCATGTAAAAAAATAATTGGAGCATTAATCTTCTAGAGTCTGGGTCACTGGCCAGGAAAATAATAGACCGAGTTAAACATTTAGAAGGAAAACATGAATAACAATGCGCATTACCTGTTTTTTCTGTAATGCAATTATGATTGATTTTTTATTATGTAAGCAATTATTGAGCGGTTATCAAGTATTTGTGTTTAATGCGAGAGTTTTTTAAAAGAACTTTATAAAAATTATATATATATTTTTTATATATACAGGTTGTCCAATAAAAAAACTAACAAGCGGACCTGTTGAAGAGAGATTATTTGAACCAAAGGATAAGGTGCTTGCTATTAGTATGTATTGAGTATGATATATCTTTGCTCTCTTCATTTTACTATGCTTTCATTTTTACTTTTTCAAACTATCGTTTTAATTGTTTAATAAATTTTTCAGTAAGAATTGGCCATGTATATATGTTAGAAAAAATTTTAATTTTGATATTATTGCTATTGTTACAATTGAACTAAAGTTAATATATCTTTTAGGCTGTTTCATATTCAAAGATTATCAAATGGAATTTTAGGAAAATCCAAAATGTATATTCAGATGAATTAAGCAAGAACATTTATTTACCATTATGTATTAATTTTGTGAAATGATTTCTTTCCGTTTAAAATTCAAATTATATTAGAATGCAGTTTCTATTATTATTTTATATAAAGTAATGCTGTGTTTGCAGATATGTCAGCATGAAGAGACTGTTATATAACAATGGAGGAATGATACGATACAGAAACACTTTTTCTAAATGCAGATCATTATTTTTTTATCTTTGCAATAGATCTTTTACAGTGCTTGATAATTGCTAAGGAACAGCTGGTTTTTGCAAAATAGTGTTTCCGACAGCTGACCCATCATAATAAAATTCAATGTAGAGGGCGTAGTAGAGCAGGACTTGTCATCTGTGTAGAAGGCGCTGCTCGAAGTTTTTTAATTTATTCGACTTATAATGCAGTTAGGTGTTTGACGAAAACAGTGCTGTAGGTTGTTGAACTTATTTCTGAGAAATTCCGTTTGGGACGGCACTAATTAAGTGTAAAATGTCTGCAGGACATCATTTGAGTGCTTACAATCATGGCCGAGCATTTGAACAACACGAAGCAGGTCAAAGTGTCGCTACAGTGTCACAGAATGGGTGTGTCAAAAAGTGTCATCTCCCAATTAAAAAAGACAGCTGAAGGTGCTATGCGAAAGCATACTGGTGGTCCTAGAAGGAACATCACGCCACAAGATGATCGATATATATCCCTAGTGGCGAGAAGGTACAGAATTCTCACTCCATGTCAGATAGCTGCAAACTTTGCAATCGCTACTGGTACACATGTATCTGCCAGAACTATTTCTCAGCAATTAAATAAGGCAGTTTTGTATGCTGAGAAGCCTGTTCATTGTATCCCACTTCAACGAAGCCATCATCGAGAAAGATATCGTTGGTGTAGGGAACATGTTGGTTGGGTTCAGCATGAGTGGTCTACGAATCCCTCTTCACTGTGACAAGTGTTTCTGGCCACCAGTTATTGTGGAGAGAGATGGGAACACGTTATGCACCGGAGAATGTTCATGAACGTTATCGATATTGCCAAGGCTTTATGGTGTGGATAGGTAGTATGCACAATGACTGAACACCCCTTCATATCTTTGATCCAAGTACTAAGTCATATTCGTCTTTTTAGATGATGTGGTTGGTCTAGACTTTCCGTTTAGGGACGCAGTGACAGTCTACACAGAACCGCTGAAGTATCGGAGAAACTTGAAAGAAAAAGTATTGAAGTATGGAATAGCCTGCATATTCTCGGACTTGAATCCCATAGAGTATGCATGGGATGTTCTTGGCAGACATCTTTCGCATGTCTGTCAAGCAATCCGTGTAAGAACTCTTGAGAGAAGAGGGGGACATTATCTCCCAAGAACTCCTCAATCGTTTAGTAAACAGCATGAATAACAGCCAAATGTGCAATATTGTCCGAGGAGGGAGTCTCACCTTTCTGAGAAACTGATACCTCTGATCCTTCCATCTGGCAAGGGCGATTTTATGTGACTGAAATTCTTCAAATGAGACTTTATTTGTTTCTTTGTTATTTCGCTTTCCCTTATGGTGAAGTATGTACCATTTTGAATGATACATATAATACCCCACCTCTATTACTTAAGCACTACATTTAATTTCTTCGTTCATTGCGTACGATTATTTATTTCAGAAAATATCTCTGTTCCTTAGCAGTTGTCAAGCAGTGTAATATGCAAAACAAAAAATGTGGGCTAGGTGATTCATTTGCATAATATTTTAATTTCGATTTGTAAGCTTCTCTTCTGTGGAGAAACACTTGGTATAAGGATTGTATAGTAGTCTCCTTGTTGTCTGAAGGGGTTACTAAACAGTACTATTTTAAAATGAGAGCCATGATCATTGAAAAAGATCAGGAGGATCTTCAAAACAATATTCAATAAATTTATTTACTATAGAATATGTTCAAATATTTTGCTTAAGAAAAACTAATTTTCTCAAAAAATAGAACACCTTTATATTTATTTAAATTTTTTTCTAATGTTTTTGGGTATTTAGATTATATTATCTCCAAAATGAACACATTTTTTAATTCAAGGTTAATATCTGAACTGAGGAGGATATTTATCAATTTTTACATCTTCAAATTTATGATTTGAAGTTGCAAAAGATTTGTTTTATATACATCTTGTAAAGCATTCTTTTTATATTCTTAGCCATTTAATATTTAAATTATGCTTGATTTGACTTTTCTTCTTCCACTGCTTTTAAAATCAACTAGTAATTAGTAATAATTAGAATAAATCCTGTTTGTTCTATTTTTTTCCTTATTAATATCAGAATTGGTTTATGATAAATTATTTGATCTCATTTCCTAATTTTTTTAAAGTTCATTCTCTCTCGTTTTCTCTCTTTTGATTTGGTTAGGAGCAAGATGTGATCGAACTTTCAATCAAGCACTCGACTTTGCTTCTGAAAAAGCATATTTGTTGACGGAACAATAGATATTTAAAGTCAGATTTGTTTAAAATTGTATACGAGTTGAGTATATCTATATATTGAACATATCTATTATTCGATTCTGATTGAATTTTCGTGACCATTGAGAATCAGTCGTGACAATATCCACCGATTTAATTTGGAGGCGAATATATGTTTTTCGATGGAGTTATAGACCTTTATAATTCGAATTTATTTTGGATTTTATATGAATGGAATGTTTGAGTAATATTTCATTCGAGAGCATGGCATTGAAGTTGGTTTCATGATGATGAAATGGAATAAATATTGAAGGAGTGTTGGAATGTTTATTATTTCGGATTTATTTCAGTTTATACGAATGGAACATATCTTGACCCCCCCCCCCCTTTTTTTACACTCCCACACAGTTTAATTTTTTTTATTCATGTACTTTTTAACATTTTTTAAGTAGCATTTTAAATTCCTTAAAAAATGCTTTTAGTTTGAGATAAGAAAATTTCGTGAAATTTTATATTTAAACTGAAGACAATTTTTTCAGTCTATAATTGTCTTTTATTTAACCCTTTTCATAATTTACTTTTCAACTTTATAATTCGAATTTCATAATATACCTAAATGTTGATCGAATAACCAAAAGTGGTGTTATTTCGAAACATAAGTGTTTTATTTCAGTGTTGTTTTTCGATGAGTTTATATTATTAATAATGCATAATGACGTATTTTCAGGGTTGCCACACCATTGGGAGAATCTGTAAAACTGGGGAAACACAGGAAATTTAAAAATCGTGTAAAATAAAAATTAAAAATTTTAAAAAAACGGGTAAATGCTGGGAAATGTGAAATTTTCATAAAAATATACAGGGAATTTTAAATGTCTAATTTTTTCCCCCCACATCCAAATCGTGCCAGTTTCTAAAGATAGCAAGCATAAAAGATCGTAATCACAGCTTCCAAAAGCCAAACTATGCCATTCGCGGTTGCGTAATGTGGTCACTCACTTCTTTTCTACTCTTTCCCCTTTATTTCTGTATAGATCAGTCCAGTTTCGATTTGCTAAATAATTGTTCCTTTTCCATAAGATTCACGAACTGCAACTAATGAGCATGTCCGAGACGTCTGTAAATGCGTGAAAGAATAGAATAAGCTTCTTTGGCGGGAACATTCAATCTGCAAAAGCCGCGCGGTGGTGTTTAGTCTTCCATACTTGAATTTATTGAATGCTTTGTTTATTATTTGAGAAACAGAGCTTATTCGAAGTATTTGGGAGAGAGTTTTTAAATAATGAGCTACAGCTACTTAGGATCCGTATTTAATAGGAATTGAAAGGATTAAAAAAATCAATCCTGATTTTGTTGAATGGGTTGTAGAATTTCCGCAAATTCCATTTGTTGCGTACTGCTCGCTTTGTAAGAAGATGATAAGCCTAGGAATATGGGAAAACGGGCACTTACTAGCCATACCGAAAGAGGGGGGAAAAAAATACAAAACTGCGTGCCAGTTTTAATGAGTCATCATTGATGTTGAACTTAATATTTAGAAAGAATGCAAGCAAAGATGACAAGTCGAATTTAATGTCCGACTGATTTAAACTGATTTCGAACATCAAGAACAATAATTTAAAGCTGAATTTCTATGGGAATTAAATCTTGTTGCGTCACATTCGTTCTTTAATGCATTCAATGATATATCGTAAATATTTTAACATTTGTTCATTAAAAGTGAAATAGCTAAAAAATGTACGTTAGGCCGTACAGAAATATCGTATCTTATTTGTTTCGGATTATATTCATTAACACCATGGAACTGATGGCTGAAAAATCTGCAGAAATTGATGCCCAAATACTTGAATTGGCAAAAATGAATAAATAAATAAATAAATAAAAAGTATATAAACTTGCTTTTTGTTAAGCAATCATTAAATGATTTGTATCATAACAAAAATGTTTTATGTCATAATAACAAATGTGTTTTATTTTACCGGAGTCCTTAATTTTGTGCGATTTACAGTTAAAAAGCTTGAGAGGTAATATATCTCCCCCCTTTTACTATATAAATTTTGACTTGCTAAAATCTGGATATTAAAGATAATTTTATTTTTTCTGCATATAAATATAAACCTTCTTTTAATATGCTATTTTGAATAATATTAAATTGTTGCTTTCTTTCCTTTCTTTTTCCACTCTTATAAACCATATTCCATTATAACTACCATATCAATGCTATTCGCTCATTTCCTTATATTTTGAATGTACTTACTGGAAAAAAAAACGAATAATTTATATTTTCAGGATTTGAGTAATCAACCTGATTTTTCTTTTATTTGTGTATGTTATTTCATAATTGCTTGAAAATTAGGATACTTTTTTCTAAAATTTTTAATGTATTTTTTTCCATAAATTCTCTTGTAATTCATTATTACAGTTTATTCTCTACTATTCATGTTTTGCATATTTCGAAATTACTATTTTTCAATCTTTTTGATCTCTGACATCGTTCATGGGCAAATTAAAGCCTCTTTTATTGTAATCATCTAATCTAGTAATTGATAATTCCAGTTGCATAATTCAATTTGTCACTAATATTTTTAAAATAAAAAAAATACTCATATACTGAATTAATTTTTCATATTAGATTTCAAATCCGAGATTTATTAAAATAACTTAATTTTGCCCATGAAAAGCTTTAGTATATTTTCTTCTTTTGTGAAAGAAGAAAGTAACAGATATTTTCTAAATCAGCAGTAAAGAAGGTAGAATTTTAAGAAGTTATGCTCATTAGCGAGGAAATGAAGTATTATGATTAACTGGAAAAGGCGAATACACGCATTTGCGTTACTATAACTGGCGTTGAAAATTCACGCATGCGTATTCTGTTCTGATTGTTGACAACTATTTTCAACGGATTCGGACTTGATTTAAATTATTTTTAGGTTAGATGTGTGCTTTTGTAATTGAATTGTATCTATGTTAGTTATATATTTTTTGTATATGCTTATAGTTTTAAGTACATCGTTTTTTAAAGTAATTTTTTTAACCTGTTTTCGACTGATTATTTTAAATGATTCTATTTATTTTCTTGTTTGAGGCATTTAAAATTAAACATTGTTAATTAATCGATCTGCTCATGATGAATCTGAAAAAATTGTGTTGAAAAATTCTTGAGATATTACATAAATTAAGAAAGATATTCTTTAGTGACCATAAAGTTTAAATGCTCAGTGACTCTGTTTTCAGTAATCATATTATAAAAAAAATACTTTGTTTCAGTAAAAAATATATTAATTGCAGTTTAATCATTTCCACTCTAAAGCTTAAATTGTACGGGAGCTAACAGAAAATTAGAGATATACATATTATGTTATGGATGACGGCCTTTATAATATTATGAGTGAATTATATGACTATCAAAATTTGAAGTTTTAAAATATTTTCATGAAGAAGCTATTAAAATAGGAGTTACATAAAATATTTATTAAAATTTTAACGAGCATTAAGATTGGCGAACTGGCTGGGCGCCAAAGGCGGCTAGTTCTACATAAATATACAAAACTGTGTGCCAGTTAAAAGAGTCTTCATTGATTTAATATCTAAAAGGAATTCAAAAAAAAAAAAAAACGATGACACGTCAAACCCGAAAACGTCAAATTTAATATCGGCAAATAAACCGATTTCGATCTTTTTAGTTCAAGAACAATCGTTTAAAGCTGAATTTTTATGGGCATTAAAACTTGTTCCATCACATCCGTTCTTTAATTCATTCAATGATATATTTAAATGTTTAGTGAAATACATTAGGCTGTACAGAATGTACATTAGGCTGTACAGAAATGTAAGACCTTATTTGTTATGGATTAGGTTCATTAGCTTCATGAAACTGGTGGCTCAAATATCTGTAGAAGTTGAAGAAATTGATGCCCAAATAGAATTGGCAAAAATGAATAAATAAAAAAAGTAATCTTGCTTTGTAAAGTTTTTTTCTTAAGTAATCACTAATTGATTTGTATCATGATAATAAAAATGATTTGTGTTGTATTTCACCCGAGTCCTTCATTTTGTGTGATTTACAATTAAAGAGCTTGAGAAACAATACAATCCCCCCCCCTTAATATACAAATTTTGTCTTGCTAAATTTTAGATGATAAATATATTTTTTTCTTCCTGTGGATAAATATAAATCTTCTTTTAATACGCTATTTCGAATAATATTAAATTTTTGCATCCTTTCTTTGTTTTTTCCATTCCTTAAGACCATATTCCATTTTAACTAGCAAATGAATGATATTCGCTCATCTTGAATCTACTTTTAAAATGATTTTTGTTTTTGCAAAACAAATCGCAGATTTAAGGCAACGAAATTATTGTTCCCATGTGTTATTAACGATTAATTAACTTATTTTTTTTATTATTTTAAACTTACGCTGGTGGCCGAATTTGTGGACACTTTTGTATGCTTATAGAAAATGTTACATTTTGCAAATAGCAAACTCCTACATATCATTTTAAAGAGAATTTAATGCTGATTTAAATGAAATAAAAAACAAACAAAATTCAAATATTTACAATACAAAAAAGTTATTCTTACTTTAATCTGAATAACAAAGACAGTGATGAAGTGGATTGTAATTTCTAACTTGCCTGACAAATCACTGTTCTTGTTCTGGGAATAAATCAAATGTTAATAACTGTTAGCAGAAGCTGACATCATGTTTAAACTTGGAACAAGTCTTATTATGCTTTTATCTGTAGAAGTAAGACTGTTTTTTATATAATCAAATTGCGTTAGAAATTTTGTTATAAACTTTTTAATATTTAGTTGGAATTTTTGTAAATATTTGTAATATTTAGTCAAGAAGCTATGACATCAAATAAAAGAATAGATTGAACACCTAGAAAGAGAGCTAAGATTATTGTGTTACATGAGTGTGGTCTTTCCTATGCTGAAATTGCCAGACATGTAGGTGGTTCAGTGACTACTTCTGGAATCCG
Organism: Argiope aurantia; assembly: GCA_026543865.1. Lineage (NCBI taxonomy): Eukaryota > Metazoa > Arthropoda > Arachnida > Araneae > Araneidae > Argiope > Argiope aurantia. The sequence goes on along the minus strand of JAPMOR010122209.1, from coordinate 414,793 downwards.
GAAGTTTTGTTTACGATATCAGGAGACAAATTCAATAAAAAGCAAAGCAGGAAATGGCTGAAAAAGGTGCACCACATCTGTTGATGACAGAAAAATAATTACTAAGTCGCCAAGGTAGAAGAATGTCATCAGCGGCCATCAGAAGTCAGTTGAATGATGCTGGCATTTATGCCCGTTCAAGAACAATCAGGAGAAGATAATTATATGTTGGATATGAGGACTCAAAGAAAAATCCTTATCTCAATTTACAGCAGCGTTTAAAAAGATTACAGTGGGCAAAGGAATGCATTAATTTTATAGATGATCAGTGGTATAAGTTATACGGAGTGATGAAACAAAGATATTGTTATTCGGTAGTGATGGCGAAAATATGTAAGACATAGCATAGGCAAAGAGCTGCATCCTGACTGCATTCAGGGAACTATGAAGAACTCAGTTAGTGTTATGATATGGTCATGCATGTCAGCAGACGGTATTGCTCTCCTTCATGTTATGGATGGGGCATTAAATGCAAGAAAATATATTGGCACTACTCTAGAGCCAAACCTTACACCTTCCATCAGTGATCTCTTTCCCTACAACGCATCATTTATTTTTCAGCAGGATTCAGCTTCTTGCCACACAGCAAAAATATCAAAAGAGTGGTTTAAAGAGTATTGAATTGTTATCATGGCCAGGAAATAATCCTGACCTCAAAACTATTGAGAACTTGACACCGTTCGAAAACTCTTGTACATATGAAGCGTTCATCAAATGAAACAGAATTAATTGAGATTATAATTGTTTCCCCGACATCATGCAATAACTAAGGAAGAGCTTGAGACTCTCGTCAGCTCAATGAAACATCAGTGTGAAGCCTATAATAAAAAATAAAGGCTATCTTAGTAAGTACTGATAACTCACTGCAGTCATCAGCATTCTAATGTATCTCGATAATTATTGCCGCTCAACTCTTTTGTATTGCAGATATTTGATTTTTGCTTTTCTTATTGAAATCAGCATTAAATTTCTCTCTAAAATGATATGCAAGAGTTTGCATTTTGTGAAACGTTATATTTTCTGTAAGCATACAAAGTTAGAAAACATAAACATTTTCAAAAGTGTCCACAATTTTGGCCACCACTGTATTTTACAATCAATATATTTAATGATTATTTAAGAGAGAAAAATTATAGAAGCCCTGTTTTATTATCTGTATACTACTTTTCTAATAACACAGTTTTTAGGAGATTGGAAAAATTAAAAACATTTGTAGTAAATTAGAGAAAAAAAAACACTAAATCTATTTAATTTTCAGTGTATCTTTGTCAAGAACTTGAAGCTGGAAAGATTTTGCGTTCTAAAAAACCTCAAAAGAAAGAAACTATGCAAATTGAATTGGTTAGTATGTAGCAATTTTTATTTTTCAATTAAATTTTTAAAAATTATTATTACAATTTCTTTTAGATGAAAATGTTTGTCAGTTGCAGATGAAGTAGACATAAAATAACCAACTATTAATAACCATTTACAGATATTTTCTGTTTAGAGCTGTTTACTTTCTTTTACCTGTTTTAGTTCACCTGGTCTTAGCCAAATATAGTCCTTTTTTAAAAATCTAATTTTTTAAGTCTTCTATAAATTCGAACTGATTTCTAATATCGATGTAACATATTATCGTCAAGATATATAATTTTTAGTATATATAATTGTTTTTAAATTTAAGAAATACATCTATTAATATTTGAATTATATAGCCTTCTCATTAGTATTTGTCTCATATTTTTGATAGTATATGGCGTTTTCCTGTTTTAAAACTATTAATGATATAAAGCAAATTCATTATTTATTGTAAGTATATATAATTTTTTTATTGGAAAGTGAAATTGGAAAATAGTACAATTATAAAAACCATGCTATAGCTGCTTCAGTATTAATGTGCTGAATTCTGAGATTTAAAAATGGCAGTTTTGGACTAAAGATTCCACTGAAGATCTTCCACTTTCGTGGGCTTGGTACTCACTGAACCGGCTCTTGCATGATAAATGATGTAAAAATTTCAAGAATGGGAATCAGCTAATGGGTGTTATATGAGCGTTATTCAGATTCACATGACCTATGCTCAAAGTTTCTGCATAACTTGAAGATAAAATAATGCTCATTTAAACAATCAGTTTCCAAACTTATTAGTTTACTAACCAATAATTAATTTGAACTTTTACCAATTTGAAATTTTGAAAGTATTTTATGGTTATGGCCAGTTATATGCTTTATTTTGCAGTCATTTATTTTATTCTTTTGGTACCTTTGTTGACTACCTATGGTGTAGATTTTAGGAGTAAGGATTGATTTTGTGCTTAGTTTTGATGGTATATAATTCACTTTTTCTCTATGCTTCAGAAAGCATCAATGTGAAAAAAATCAATGAAGAAATATGCCTATTGAGTCGATTAAACACATCACTTTCAAACAGTTAAATGTAAATGAAAAATTTTAAAATTGTAAAATTTGTCACATTGTTGCTTTGAAACATAGAAAATATTTGATTTATAATGATGCTACCTATACCTGTATGTATGTCCGAATAAGACTACTTACATTGAATAAAGCAGTGTACTTAAATATTTTTCTATATATTTTACCCAACAACTAATATTTTCGATATCTAAGTCCAAAAATTGAACTTTGGAGGTATTTTGAAAAGAAACTAAAGTTCGAATGTCATCTACAAAAATATTCTTTGCTATTGAACAATGAATACTGAATAAAAATACATGAAGAAAAAAATCTATAGAAATACAAAATAACTATATGAAATATGCCAGGGGATTAGAAGCATTCATGGGAAGTGTAACTGCTTGAAAAAAATATCCGATAGAAGGTACTGGAATGAATGAACCTTTTGGAATTATAAAAATGAGGATTATTACAAAAAAAAAAAAAACACCTTCTTAGTTGATCAGTTGATTGGCTCATCTTATTGTGTAGAACAAGTTACTAAATAAATGTTGCTTAAGAATTTTGTGAAAGGAGAAATGCAGACAGATGCTTGGTATATATTGCAACCATAGAAAAAAAAGCATGAGGAATGAGTTTTATGTGTAGGGTTGCTGCATTTGCATTTGATGAAATGCATACAAGTAGCACTCTCGTGGAGAAAGGTAATCTTTGATGGAGTTCCTTGCTTTTGAAATCGGAAATAGTTAGCCAGACAAATATCTGTCATGATGCTACATGCATTTGATATTATTTCCATCCTCAGTATGCATTATTCTTCACAGTGTTCTGAAATATCATCCATCCAATTTGTAGCTATTGCAAACATTTTTGCCTTTAGATGACATGTATAGTGTGGGCTCTGTCTAGAATCAAAGTGGTTGTTTGATAGATTAGGAACATTCTTGTGCTTCAGTGATCTAAGGGGTCACAAGAGTAAAATATAGGGACTTCTAATCTACCGGAGTACATAAAGTATTAACTTGATTCTTGATGAAGAGACAACAGTCTGTTGGAATTTTGTTGATTCTTTCCAGGTCTAGCTCTAGGAATTTTTATATCTAACACAGATGTCAGTTTCACCCCACTCATCTGTCTTACATTGACTTACCATAATTTCTCCTGGCCTGTAAAAATGATTAAAATAAAATTAAGAATGTTACAAGAAAATACAATTAATGAGCTATTCAAACAATGCTTTAATAAATGAATGTTGTAATTTTTGTCCATATTGAAATTTATAGAAATATTTACATAAAATATAAAACTTTAAAAAATGACTGTTGAAAAATAACAAAAGCAATTTCTTTTATAGCAATTCGCAAACAAGATTATTATTATCAATTATATTTATGTACATATATCAAGATATTGAGACATTTTTATTAAAAATTATTAATGTAAAAGCCTATAAAGTAAATAAAACTAATAATGCAAAAATGGCACTACACGTTACAAAAATATCATAAAAAAATACGTAAATTGTTAATTTTTAAAATTTTTTTTTGGATACCTGTTTAGCTTTTCCCTATGGAAACGTTTTAATGATATCACTGACAAATTGCAGAATTTCTTGATGAATTAAAATTATTGAGAACTCAAGTAAACATTTTTTTTGACAAATAATTTTTTATTATATGAGATTTAGTCTATGAACGATTTAATATTTTCTTCTACACTTAACAACATTTTGCTAACAATATTTAAATTATTAATGATCCTATATCATATGATTAAGTCGCTTAAAAAATGATTATATGTAAGGTCAAATCATTGGCATAAAAATTAATTTAATGCTAAAATGCTAGGTTTTCATTGATATCAGTTAAAGCATTATAAATTTCTTTGCTATTTGTAAAAAGATGTGAAATATCTACCTTGCTGACCGTCCAGTGTCACCTCACCTTAATTTTCACCATTTATCTGTGTGATGACCATACAGAAATTATTTTAAATTATAAAATAGCACTATTAGATTAGAACTGTTTTGTCTTCATGAATTCATGTGTAGAAAAGAACAAGGTCATTGAAAAATTCCTTTAAGTAGACAAATATTTAAAGGAATTTTTCAGTGACTATTTTCCTTCCAAGATTAAATTTTTCAAAACTAAAGATATCGATTTAGATTTATTTTACCGCGTATTCTTTACTATGTTACACGAACTTCCGGACAAGTGTAAGTGTTTGTGTTTAATTTTAAATAGTTAAAAACATGTTTGGAAATTTGTGTGTGTGTGTGTGTTTTTAAATTTATACCTGAACTAATTAAGTTGTCTTAACCTTCAACAGCTTTTTTATAGCTTTTTTTAAAACAAATACTATCAATTAATAGCCTTTTATTTAAACACGAAAATTGACATGACATTGACAAGAAACAATTCTACGTCGATTACTGTTTATCATACCTTTAAGAAAATGTCTATGTATTTTTCAATGAATTTTTAGAAATATGTCATCTTGGCAACCTCTTTTAGTTTTCCCCCTATTACTAATTTTCCCTTATTAACAGCTCGCTATCAGGGCTTTGTTATAGGAATAATGCATGTTTATATTAAATTTGCAATAATCTTATTAACTCTTGCAAATACATAGTGTTTAGGCCGGCCCTTTATACTGGAAAAGTGGACATATTTGTTCTGACATCGTTCATTATATTTTCAAAAGCTGTTAATGCTCTCTGAGTGTTAACTAATAAATTTTCTGTTATGTCAATTTGCTGAGGTTGAAAATATTTATGGCATGATAGTTATTTTCAGGGTGCATCGTATATTCATACGAATTTCAAAAATTAAGGAAAAAGGGAAAAAATTCAATTTACGCGAATGTGATCCGAGGGATATTGCATTTTTGCCATGAATAAAAAAAAATGTTTCCAAAAGTAAACGGAAGAGGTCGCCAAACGTCATACTGAAACGTTTTGCGCAGATTAGGCAAATGCAAACAGACAATGAAACAAATCACTATAACATGCTGTATTTATTTTGAAGTAAAAGATGTTCAACATGACCACCAGTACAAAGTATTTGATAAGTGAGGCGCGTCACTGCTTATTACAACTGGATACAGCATGTCGACATACATGTTCGTCGAATGGCATCTTTCAGTTCCACCAGGTACCGGGTAACCCCGTTGCACTCGGTAATTAGAATGAGTAGTATCAAAATAACTTAATAAGATGTAAGTGGTTAGAATAAAAAGCTAACAGTAACTCTAACCTCTATTTCCTTCAATATATAATTTTGGTTTTGATTTTCTTAATTTTAATTTTTGTAGCATTTCGGCCAATCATAATGTTATCAATTTCAATGTTTCATTTAGACTTTTAAGTTAAAATTAATTTTCTTAAACTAGAAGAATTTAGTTTTATTTGATATTCTATCAAATAATTTTTTTGTAAATATTTTAGCTTCATTCTTTTTTTATTGTATAGTTTTCTTCCAGAATTTAGTGTTGTTTTAAGTTAAAAAGTTATTTGTATCGAAGCTGTTTTTTACTATATTAAAAAAAAACCGTTTTATGTTTCAAAGCTTTATCATCTTCATTTTTTAACGAGTACAAGGCCATTCTTTCTTCTATTCCATTAATTATTATTTTAGGGAATAAAGTCGAGTCATTGATTACTTAGAAAATTTTATTATTTTAAAGTTAATAAAGCTGCATTTTTAAATTATCCTGAAGAGCCACATTGATCGTGGTTTATTTACTAGAAGGAATCTGTCACACATTATAGAAAGTTCAAAATCAATATTAAAAATACTGTCATATGTGGATTGTGTAAATAACAATGCCTTAATTTTATGGACAATGTGTTTAGCCTGTATTTTTTAGATCGCAGTTTACAATATTAATGATGAATGACTACTTTTTCTTCCAATAGAGTGAATCCAAAACTGCCAAAGAGTTAAGAGAAATGTTGATATCTCTCGGATTTGGAAAACCTCCTGATAATATTACACCCCAGAAGCTTTTCACTGAAGTTGAGAAAAAAGTAAGGTTACTTTCACCTTTTTGAAATTTGTTCAAAAAAAAAGTGGAATTTGGAATGCCATGTAATTATCTCAAATCTATTTTGTATTTTACCATGAATCGTTTTTTCAAATTTTATGAATTGAATTTGGTCAAAATTACATTCAAGTCATAAATTTTTGTTTGGTAATCATTGCTATTAAAATTGATATATTTCATAATCAGGGTAAAGTTTCTTTATCTTTAAAATCTGCATTAATAAATAAAGAAGTTTATGCCCATTAGAACTATCAGTACTGATTTCAAAATGTTGATTATTCCTTATAAACTTTTTAGGTCTTAGATATTTCGATGATCGCTAAAAATAATATCCTTGGATAAGTTAAATGGTGCCTTTGATCCATTGTGCTATGAATAATTGCAGAATGGTGCATTTTTATTTTTTGTTCTGTTATTTTATAGAAAAATATATACTTTAATGGTACTGTTTGAGAATTTTCTGATTCAATAGCATGTTTCATTTAATAGAAGCTTCATTTATTAATGCATTTATTTGTACAACTCATAAGCTTATACAATCCTTCAATAAGCAGTGAAGGAATTAACTGCCATTTGCCAATAGAAATAAAATCATGCTCTGTAAACTGCGGAATACACAATTATTAATCGGTCAATAATGTTTTTATAAACACTTGTATTGGTGAGAAAAAATCACTCCAAGCTTGCAGCCAAGCACTTGCAACACATTCGAGATTAAAATAAAGCAAGTAGCAAAATATAATGCAGTTACATCAATTTAAATGAAGCTTAATAACAAGCTAAATAAGTTTAATACAATAACTAAACCAATCTATGAAATATTATTCAGTTATAACACCAAAATCACTGAGTGATCGAGGTTACGAAATTTTAAATTGACTTAAAAGGGATATAAACAGAATGTTTATTGTACATGCCTGTGAAATGATACAGGACTATCCTTAGAAGCTTTTTCTTTGCATCCAATTGCACAGCAATAGTTAACCATGGCTTAAATAAGCGTTAAAATCCAACAGTTAAAAGCGAGAAAAGAATCTGCCATTGAAATATAATGGGAAACTGAGAATGCGGTTACAGTGAACACAAAGTCTGTCCCAATGTCACGTGATTTTATCTTGTCTTACACCAAAGTAGGGTTGCACTCCCTCTATCAGTATCTCAGCTCTATACTTAAAGCTAAATTTTTATGAGCATTAAAACTTGTTGCTTTACATTCGTCTTTCAATGCATTCAATGATATATCGGAAATATTTTCACATATGTTTGCTGAAAGTGAAATGGATGAAAAATGTACGTTAGGCCATACAAAAATGTCTTGCCTTATTTGTTAAGTATTTGCTTTCTAAGACTGGTGGCTGAAAAATCTGCAGAAATTGATGCCCAAATACATAAATCGGAAAAAATGAGTAAATAAAAAAAAGTAATCTTGCTTTGTAATGTTTCTTTTTGTTAAGTAATTATTAAATGATTTTTATCACGATGACAATGTTTTGTATTTTATTCAACTGAGTCCTTAATTTTGTGTGACGCAATTAAAGAGCATGAGAAATAATATACCTACCTCCCTTTAATATATAAATTGTCGTGCTAAATTCTAGATAATAAATAATGAGAAATTGTTTTTTTTGTAAGTAAATACTAAACCTTTTATATGCTATTATTTCGAATAATGTTAAATTATTATTTCTTTTCCTTGCTTCTTCCACTCATTAAAATCATATTACATTATAACTAGCATATGAGTTCTATTTGCCCATTTCCTTGTATCTTGAATGTACTTACAGGGAAAATAGGGATTTAAAAAAATTTTTTTTTATAAATTTGAGTGGCAACCCTGAATTTTATGCTTTTCGCAAAAATCCAAAACATATACAACTTTACTAAAGTTACCTGTAATATATTCTTTTTATATTTAAAAAAAGGAACTGGTAGCTAGAATTGTATTTTAATGCTTATGAAGCGCATTCTTAAATGTCACTTTTATTCACTGGTGTTTCCATTATTTTGACATCACCTGTATTTTAAGAGTAGTCCAGACTTAGAAAAATAATTTTTATAAGAAGACATAGAATGGGAAATGGAAAGGGAGGACTATTAAAAGGACATTATTTTTCAATATATATTTAGGGAAATAAAAGGATGCATTAGTTAAAATGCATAACAGAGATTTAATGGAATAATGATATCAATAGCATAATAATTGCCTTGCGGGAATGACAACAGGGGAAGCTTGTGTCATTTAAGACAGCAATTTTTTTGAACAGTTATTTTATGTCCTCCAAAGATTTGTTCTGCCATTGCATCTTAATTATCATTATCGTACCTTTCTTACTTAGTATGACTTGTAAATTGGCTTAATATGCTAATCTAAATTTGTATTTCTTTATACCTGTTTTGTATATTTTATCTGGCATATTTTTCTCTTTTCCTTGATTAATTGATAGAGACCCCCCCCCCTTCTAGATATAATTTTTTTTCCGCCTTCATATTCTGTTACAAAAATGACTTATTTCTATATGCCTGAAATTTCTTAACAAGAGATACAAACTTTTTGAGACACACTATATATGCAAATGAATCTGAAAATGTTTAGAACTGACTGTCCAAATCGTGCTAAATTTTATGGCGTTTAAAAAAACTATTCAGGAATGTGAATGGCATATTTTCCTTCCTTTTTAGTAACAGTAAGTTTTTTTTCTTCCTGTAGTAGGTATTTCATGATCTATTGTTGTGTGAGAAATACTAAATAGCTGCATTTCAGCAGTTTAGTTGCAGTTTTTCTAACATGATTTGATAATTTTATCTTTTGTCTGTAGAAATCTATGATAACAATGGAAATGCTGAATTCTTAATGCTATATAATATTTTACGATGGCATTTTCTATACCTAGTAGGAAGGGAATCAATCCTCTTGGAGCTCTCAGACCATGTAGTTTCTACTCTTCAGTTAACAAATCTGTTTGTGAAAAAACTCTTCAATTAACTCTGGTTCTGTGAAAAAAAACCGAAAAAAAAACCCCTCTTCGGTTAACTCTGGTTTTGTGAAAAAGTTAAACTAGCGAATTGACTGGTGTGAAGTTCAGATTATTCAGAATGTACTGTTCTGTTGTTTAATTCTTTAACTATTGTGATAACAATGCTCACCAAATCACAAAAGAGGCAAAGCCATGTTACTTTTAAAATTTTGTCTGATTAGAACTGCGGCCTAAACGTTTTAACCAACTTAAGTTGTGGCTAAAATGGTTATTTATGGTAGTAGATGATGATCTGTTGCAACACTGCCAAAAAATGTTTTTTTATTTCTTTTGAAATTTGAAAATTTTTCCAAAGAAAGGGTATATGCCAAAAATCTTTCTTTTGAAATTCTAAGTCTATCTGATGAAATAATTTTTGCATTTTAAATGTTGCACATTTAAAAAAAAAAGTTGATTTAGCATTATATAGAATTTTCTTTTTCTTCCCAGCTTAAAATGCTTAGTCAACCCCTTTCACCTAAAGATGTTGTTGGAGAACTTTTGTTTTCTGGATATTTAACAGAGAAGCAATGGTTTCAACTTGAGAAACTATATCAGGAAGTTTATACAGAATATAAGAATCGAAGAAATCTGCTCCTCACTCGTTTAGATGTAACAGTTAGATCATTTTTCTGGTCTGACAGATTAAAGGTAATTTCTCTTTCATTTTTGTATAAAATTTCAAGTAGTTTTTAAATTTCTAGCATTGTAATGTGGATATATTATGTTTAATGTCATGAAAGATTCTATTATGTTCCCAAAAGTAAATGAAATAAGTACCTCTAATATATCCTGTTATGTGCATGTGCTGCTTTTAGATTTTGTGAAATTTCGGCTATCATAGAAAAATTTGTTGTAAATAATAAATTGGATGTACAAATAAATTCTACTCATTATTTAATGTATCTGAAAATCGATTAGCTTCATCCTTGAAAGGTATTTTGACCATAGAAAGGGCCAACTTTTAATTAACAAATTTAATTCATTATTATCATAGACAATTATGTTTTTGTGTGCCATCTGTTAAATAACTTGTATTTAAAAAGTGCTTATCATTTTTTACTCCCAATGAATGTTTGTCATTCAGTTAAATTCTGATCGTATGTTTTCTGGCTCTGTAGACTGATTTTTTTAATGTTAACTGTAAAAGATATAATTTTCTGATATCGTTATTTGTTCTTTTACTTAAAATTTTAAAATATTTAATTTGAATAGGTCATTTGAAGGAGGGGGATGGTTTCGAAAATGTGCAACATGCCCTTTTCCCTTCATATCATAATTAAGTTAATGCTGTATTTAATCTGATGTCCTTAATGTGTTATTTTTAGTGTCTGTACAAATAATTTAGAACAAAAATAAACTAATTAAATTAGACTCAAGTTGGTAGAAAGAGGAAGTCACAGCCTAACATGTATTTTCTGCTGCAACTTTTATATTTAGGTTTCCAAAAAAAAAAAAAAATTCTTTCAGGGAAAACAGACATCATGTTAATGTTCATTCTAGAATTTTGCAAATGAAAAAAGCTGAAAAATTTTAACCATATCCTAGGTAAATAAATGAACCGAAACAGTACTGCTCTTGATTTTAATTGTTTAAGTTATTTGTACTTAATTTGTAAGCGTTGTTGATAAGAATTTGTTATTTTTACTTTCTTTTAAATCAAATCTGAGATACACAATCGTAATATAGTAACACCCAATTTAATGAAGAAAATGCCTTTAAAATGTGTAAAAGAAATACATTTACAAAGCAGTGTTGACACTGATTATTATAAATAGGAAAATGCTCCTTTTTTTTCTATTTTACAATTTGTATTTTTAGTTTTAGAATTTTTTTAAAAAATTGATTTGTATTTATAAATCTTTCATGGAAAAATTTTTAAATATTCGATTTATTTGTTTTTTAAAGAACTCTCTTCATTTCACCATTTACGGAAATCGAGATTTTTTAATAATTCGATGCAACAGGTCTTTTTATGTATGTGTGTCAAATTTCGTTCCGAAATTCGTAGTAATTCTTGAGATCTGCTTAATTTTATTTGCTGGAAACTCCGTCCAAAAAGAGTCAGAGTATCAGCCTGTTAATAGGAAAATAACTTTTTTCGCATTTTTATCCGAGGCATTTCGGAAGAGCAAACACTACAACTCAGATTTATCCTTAATAAGAGGGGTTTCCTCAATATATATATATATATTTTTTCTTTTTATTTAAATATTGAAGTATTCCCATTACTTTAAAAATAATTTCATTCATAAGATTCATTTAACATTGGAAGCGTTATTTTTCAAAACCTTGTAACTCCAAAATTATAATGAAAATTTCATACAATTTTAATGAGAGGAAATTATTTCATTATGACAAATCGATTCAATAGATAAAATTGATAGCCTTAATGGAAAAATTTCGAGATAGTAGTTAATTAACTTGGATAATCAGTTTAACTTAACAAATCTGCTGCCTGGAGTCATTTCCTTTGACACCAAATTTGTATAGATGCCATAATAAATAACAAAGTTACAAAGGCATTCCTTTTTTTCTTCTTTTCTTTTCGTTGAAGATTATACAAAATCGCCGATTGAGATATTTACATATTGAGGATTGTTGCAGAGGCATTTGGACGCGATATTAAAAACTTAGTAATAAATAGAACTTCTTTGAAAACACTTTGGAGAAGCATGCGAGACAATCAAATTCATCAGAGATTTAACCTAAATAACTGTTAAGAATTAGCGTTGCACTAAGATTGAAAGCTGTTCCCAGTACTCGCAGGTGTTAAAAAGATTAAAAACTGGCAGTACTAGTAGCTTTTCAAAACAAGGAGCAATTGCCGGAGGTCCCTGTCATCCCAACATCTTCAGGAGAAAAACAAGTCATGGCTGTTAACTTTGCGGTGGAGGAAACTAACTGATAAAATTCAGGCACTTTGTTGTGATACGACAGCAAGCAATACAAATTGAATAAATGGTGCCTTCACAAATCTCGAAAAATTATTCAGTCACATTCTGTTGTACCTATCTTACCATCATCACATTTTTATAGTTAATTTTCAGGAGCTGTTTCGATCACTGATGAGTGCATCTTCTGGTCCAGACATGACGCTTTTCAAAAGATTTGGAGAAGCTTAGGCGATACTCTACAAGAGCATTTATATAACTGATAGCAATAAAGTGCCTGCTGATGCCCGCTCTGTCATTCTTGAATTTCTTGAGCACCGCTTTTCTATTCAAAAATAAAAGCAAGATGATTGCCAAGAATTGTTGGGAGTTCACTATGATCTTTCTTGGCGGCATTTCGAGTAACAAGATATCATTTTGCATCGCAAAAGTTTGAAGTCATGCTAGATGAATGCTATTTATGTACTAACAAGCTTATCTGTTTCAATATCAATTTCATTTATCTGATAGGGAAAAGTACTCAGGAAAATTTATCTTGCTCCAGTGTGTTTTCGAGCTTGGTTTCTGTCGAGCAGTTCAGTCGAGCACCGTATCATGATTTCCTATTCATATATCTTTTGATAAATTATCAGGTTAATAGCGACGGAATTAGTAAGGCTGGTAAAAAAATTTCGAACTATCTCTTGTTCTTAGCTTCCGAAATTATGTTTCTATCCTTATTTGATGACAATGTTCCATGCACGGTTAAGACAAATATGGTTCAAGTTATGCTGAAAGCAGACAAAAGTGAAAATAGGAAGAAGGGGTAAAAATCAATTAAAGAAACACATTCTTTACGAAAATGATTTTTCTTCCTTTACAAATAATGAGCTTTTCATCTTTTGCAACGCCCGCTACAAAAAGTTTTTTCACAGGATTTTCTTTTACCACCGGCATGGTCATGGTTGCAAAAGTGAAATTCTGCAGAAAGAAGTGTCTAACTTATTCAGGAAATGCAATAAAATTCACCATAAGATGAAAATGAGAAACACCTTGTTTTACAGATCGCTGCAGTAAAAAATGCTCTACTACTGATAAATCCACTTCTAAGAGGGAAAATATATATATATATATATTCGTTCATTCACATTATGTTGCGATTCTATAGAAATTGTTTCTCTTAATATAAATGCGTTTTCCTCAGAGAAATTTTCGTGTTATTTAAAATATTTTTAAAATTTTTATGCTATTTCATGAATTGTTCCAACTTCAAGGTATGTGCCAGACCATGTTAGTTAGTTGCCCAATTCAAGTGAAATTTGCACAGCCTGTTTTTTATTAGAATAAGATTAGGGAATGGGAGTTAAAAAATTTTGTTTCGGAAAATAGTCTATTGCTAATGACCACTCTAGTGCATATATAAGTGAATATTAAAATTAAAGGTAGATAGATATTTTACTCTTTTGTACATTTTATAGAAGCTCTGAATATTGAAATAAATCTTTTGTTAACACATATAAAATATTTCAAAAGTGTTGGTAAAATAGATATATATAATAATATAAAGAATTGTTTCACGCTATCTTTAAATTTCTTTATCAAAATTTACAACTATAACTCTGACAAAATTAAAAGCCGATTTATGAAATTAGCAGGTATGCTAGTATAGAAAATTTCAGTGCTGATTCAAAGATTTCATCATAAGTACTTTATGATTTTAATTTTAAAAAATTAAAATTTTAATGTTTTTGAATTTGCACTCAAAGCGCATGTAAATTTGAACTTCGTTATAATTTTATTTAACTCTATTTATGCCCATAATGAAAGCAATACATTGCTGCCGATAGATTTTTAAGACTTCACGGTGTCACCTTCCCCACTTTTACCGACACAATGGTGCTTATAATTTCTTCAAAAGGTTTTTTTTTTCCCTCCCTTCTTCTGCTTTTTCAAGGATAAATAAAATTAAAAAAAAAAAAAAAAAACTAAATCAGTTTTTTGTTCCATTCAGGCTCTAAAATATTAAAGTACATGCTGATTCCTGAAACATCTTTCATAGCCTGCAATAGTTATTATTATCAAAAGTATCTGAAGAGCTATTCAAAAGTATATTTGCCTCCATCGCTGATAAAGAATCGGAATCCTGCTGGTATATTCTTGGCAACCGATTTGATAATAGCATTATACAATCAAGATTTTCATCATGAAGTTCCTGGCTATTAAAATTACAACTGTAAGATTCGCATAATTTTTTACAATATACTTGCAGGATATCGCATTTGAATTCATAACATAATTTTTCCACATTAAGCAGAACTCAAATTTTCGATCCATTTTATTCAATCGAAAAAGTTCTTAAAATGTGTCCTCAGATCCTTTCCCGAGTACCTTTTTCAGATTTATTATTATTATTATTATTATTATTTTGCACTTTCTTTGTTGCTTAAATTTCACTTTGCCATTGCTCAACTCGGAAATTTTTTTATAGTGATACATTAGAATTTTTCACCTTTTTAGGCGAACGCTTTTTCAAATGACATAAAGTCATAATTTTAATCCAAATGTATGCGTCAGTTTGTTTTTATCATGCATAGCATACAATTTTCTAATGCACTTTTTGGCCAAAATCCATAATTTTTTTAAAGTTACTTTTTCTAACTTTATTTCTCTGCTCGGGGTGTTGTAACCTGTTTCAATAAATTCAGTATAGTCACTTTATTATAGGTTTCGTGTGACTTCCCTGGGTATACGAACGCCATTTTGAATTTAACCTTCTCTCTTCTAACCCTGCCGGGTAACTTCTGAACTGGATGGCCGGATTCGGACCGGTTTTTATTGTAAACGAGGGTTGCAGATTGGAAGGCATGTTATCATTAAGAGCATTTTTGAGGGGAAATTTACAGCTATTGATATTTGACAGTGATGAATTACTTTTGCTCGCGAGATACTTTCAAAAGATTACGGAAAGAATTAGAAAATTTTCGAATGAGAAATAAAGTTGACTTTCAAAATAGGAAATGTTATTATAAAGCAAAAAATTATTTTAAAAGTTGTACTATTTATTAATTAACTTTTTCTGTTGATAGGAATGAGGAAAATAATATTGAGAAAGAATACCGTACAAAAGTTTAAATTTTTGAGAGATTCATTTACTAAAGTTTATTATGTCGACAATTTTATATTCAAGGCGAGTATTATTTATTGAGGAGACTAGTCATTACTGAAGGAATCACATTTTAAAAATAAATAAAAAATCTGATAAGCCTTATTAAATTTATTAGTAACAAAGCAGACGCTTGAAATGCACATGCGTTTTTTTTTTAAATTCTTGATACAGTGTAAAATTTTAATATTTTTGTAACCTGATTATCATTTAATAAATTAACGGAATTAAATTTCAATTTTATAAATGAGGGATTTTATACTTGCGAATTTGTTAAGTGATTTCAAGATTCCGCAGTACCGAATTTCAAACAAAGACTAAACAATAAGAAATAATTAAAATAATATTATTTTTCTTCTTGGTACACTAATAAATTGTATCCTTATTATTTTTTTTTTTATTAAAATTGTTTTTTTTTAAATTAATACTCCATATAGCTTAGACAAAAATCTTAAAAATAGAAGATATTAAATGTTAATTTCAAAGAATGAGGTGTCGCATTAAAAAAGGGCATATTTGAGATAAAGCTTCATTTCTTAAAACAAAAAAATTTAAAATTTTCAACATAGCCTTTGAGAAACACATAATTAAAACCTCTTTACGCTAAAATTTCCTCAACTTTTTTTTGAAAACTTGAAATTTCCAAAAATAATTCGTTAAAATTTGATTGGTCTGATTGACAGCCAAGAAAATAAATACTATTGAATGTATCAATAACCTTTATCAATTTTATAAATTTCATGGAAAACTGAAACCATGGAGAGAGAGAGTTTTACTTTTACTTTCTTTTTTAAAAAAGATTTTCAAGCATTTATGATAGCTTGAAGTACTTTGTTTTATAACCAAAAAAATGAAACATTCATTGAAAAGTTTTGAAATTAATTCATTATTTAGTTTTCTCATTGACGAATATTAGCTGCTTTCGCCAGAAAGGGAAGGCAAAGCTATTCCTTTTCATATACATCTAAAAGATCCTAAACAATTTAAATCTCCACTGCTTGCATTTCATGCAAGAAAAGAATATATTCTAACGTTAAATTAGTCATCAAATGAAATGGAAAATCAAGAAATTAATCAGTTACCCCTATTTTTCATATTGCGTATTGTAATTTCAGATGGGCGGATGATCACCCACTTGACTAATTTTTCCTTGTGTACTTCTAAAGAATGTAATATTAATTTTCACTTTCTCTACCGCCTATTTCTTTTGTACTTGAAAGAATATAAATTTATTTATTGGAAAAAACTGCAATTTTGCATTTTACAGATATATCAGGCATAATAAATTGAAGGTCTTGCACAGATTTCTCTATTTGGAGGCATCTGCAGCCCAAACTAATGAAAGGGATGAAACCAAATTTTTTATGCAGATCGTGGAAAACATAGAAAAATCAATTCTAAATAATAATAAGTCAACAAAGATAGATGAGAATTTTTACATTTTCAGATTAAAACGAATCAATCATTCAAATGGAACTCACAGAAACTGTATAATGCAAAATTTCATTAATATTCGAATGATAAAAAAGTGCACTGCAGCGTGAAACCCCTAGAAAATATTTTATTAATCAACGTTATGATGTTTTGTCCCCCCCTCCCCTTCTGAAAATTTTTTTATGTGCTGAGCTTCCCTGTGCAAGAATATTGAATGTGCTACTTCTGCTTCCCCCCCCCCCCCAAATGTTTTTTCCCCTTTTTCTTCCCGTTCTTGTTGTATATTTTGGGTTCTTTCTGTTCTTTTGTTTTAGCTACTGATGTCACCAAACTGAAGAAGGTATTTTATATCCATCCTATATATTTTCAGTTTGCTGAAGCAAGATATTGATTTGCTATATATTTAAATAAATTTTCAGTCTTTTTTAAAGTTATGTCAAAGTATAGTTCACAATTGTTTAATTTGTAGAATTATTAATTTTGAAAAAATAAAATGTTTGAGAATATTTGACTAATCTATTTTAAACTATTTCTTTATTATGATATTAAAATTTCTTCTTTTATCTTTTTGTATGATATGAGAATTAGATTCGTAAACACATTATTGGTCTTAAAAAATGTCTGTGATACTGAATTTTATGTTAAAAATACATTCCTTTGATTTGCATTTAAACTTAGTCATATTGTCATCACTAATTCATTCTGACATTCTTGTCCTATGTCCGTTTAAACTTCTCATATTGTTATTAATTCACTCTAATGATATTGTTTTCTTTTTATAAGAGTAAAGCTGGAGAAATAATGAATAAATATAACAAAGAAAGGAGTGGAATAAACGATGAGCCTGCTGTGAAAATCTCTGATGTTCTTGCTGCTACTGCTGGTAAGACTGAAATTTATTATGAAGAGACATGCTTGTTCTTAGGAATCTTATAATTCTATATTACTTATATTGGGACTATATTAGAGCAACAATTTCATAGGGTGCATGAGAAAATATGAAGAAAAAAAATGCTTTAATAAAATTACATTCAAATATTTATTTTGACATAATAAGTATTCACAAAGCTGCAAGCGGAATCAGTAATGTTTGAATTTCAAATTAAAAGTTCTGAACGAATACTTTTTCTTACTATAATTTAAATCCTAATTAATTTACAAATTTTTATCTTAAAACAGACCATGTTAACTTCATTTCAAAGTGTTCTCTTATTTCCTGATCCAATTCCCGCTTTTTTATTTAATTATTTCTAACACACAACAAATTTGCTGACTCCGTGCTTCCTTCAGAGGTAGCGAAGGGATAAAAAAAATTCCTAAGTATCTACGCATCTTTTAAAAAGGCATATAAGATTCCCTTCCATAAGTTGACATGTGTCAAAGAAATCTCTATAAAAACCTCACAATAAAATCAGGTGAAGATTGAAGGTACCTTCAAAAGTTACTTCTTTTCGATCACGCGTCTGCAAAATTATGTTTAAACGCCAACAATATGCTTTCTGTATGAATAATGAAAGTCCAGCCCAAAAAGTTCTGTGCGAACAAACTGGTCGCCAAAAGTGGGTAGAATAGTAAAATTTACAATAACACGTTTGTAGTTAACTTCAGTGGATTGTGTGGAATGTATTACATTTAGTATTCAAAATAGTGATTTTACGCGAGAATCCCCGATGACGAATTGATTGTTCGTCAGTGAAGTTCTTTTTGGTTTTTTAAAAAAGAAAATTGGGTATGTAAGGTCACAGAGACATGTATTATAAAATTAAATCAATTTCTTTAAGTCTTCTACTGAACAGGATTCGATCAAAGATATATAAAAAAAAAACATATCTAGCCTGATTAGCTGCTGAAATGCGATCAATCTGACAGTAACGTTTCTTCCTGGCTGCAAAATCTTGTCTGAAGTTTGGGAGGGGGGGGGAGGTCCTATATTGTCTGCTTCCTCCTATATCTGCCCTCGTTCAAAACTTATGGAGGCCTTATTGCTTTGAATTTATTTATTAAAACTTGATTATTTCTTTTGTATTATGGATTAATTCAGAAATTTATTTTCTCTACCAATCAAAAAAAAAAAAAAAAAGGCATGACTTAAATTTTTTTAAAAAAAATCTTTAATTTTTATTTCTACTGCAATTAAAAAAATTGAAACATTTAAGTATTCATTGAACCAATTTTTGCGGTAATAAATCATGAATAAGTTAACAAAAGCAAAGACTTGGATAGAATATATTTTCTATACCATCTTCTTTTTTCTGATGAAATATATATTCTGTATAAGAATATAGAATATATATTTCACACCTTTTCTTCAAAGCGGGGGAGAACAAAAAAGGAAATGAAATAAATGACTTTGTTCTGGAACTGATGAGTTGACACAATTTCGGCGCAAATAATGAGTTCTGGTTGATAAAAATTTGCTTCAGCTTTAAATTTAATATTGGAAAAATTATTCGAAAATGAAAAAATATCAGTAATACAACTTTTTTATCTTCATTTTTCATTATTAATACTTTGCACTTTTTTGTTCTTACACATATCCTTATTTTAGTTTTATTCTGAGATAGCATTTTAATTTTTGACTTTCTTCAGATTCTTGCAAAGTCTTCATGTTCCACTTTTCATACACGCATACCATTACCGTGTATAATTTTTTATCCCTACGAAGACAGAGGGAGGTAGAAAAAATAAGATCAATAAACAATTTTAAAACTGAAGTTCTGCTATAGGGGTAAAAAAGATAAAAAGAAGACGAGAAATTAAAATCACGTGTTCTAAATAAATTGGAATAATGGTTAGCATCGCGCGAGATAAATCACCAAACCTTACGTTTCGAGACCACAAACCAACTGTTTTTTTCCCTTCTGCTATGTACCAAGGTCAAATTTTGAATAAAGAAATGAATTATATAATAATTAAATTAAACTGTTTGCTCTTTGAAAATAGATTTTTATTTCGGATAATATCGACTTCTAATATTTAAAACCAAATTTTATAAAAATATAACAAATTTCAAAGTGCATTAGAATTATTTCTGGACTATTTCATGAGGCAGAATCATACTCTTTGTAGCATTCCTTGTACTATTGAGTTAACCTGTCTGAGTATAAAAGATACTTACAAAAAGGTATATCTCTAGCAATTCTCTATCGTAGGTACTATATGCCTTTTGTGTATCATGTAGCTTTTTGAGTAGAAATTTGAGTAGTAGTGAGAGCGGCATCCTCTATATATGACAGAACAACAGCATCCATGAAATATGACAGAGGAAGCCCTGCGTATTTAAATTTACGTTTGTCCTCCTCTGATCATGGATATTTTCTACGATCTTTTTCTTCTTTAGCTTCTTTCAGCATGTCATGCAGAATTCCTTGTGATTTTGTAGCATCCTTCAAGTATCGACAATGAATATCTTTCCGTGCTATGAAGCTCGTAGATGGTAGGTGTTAACTTGTTGTTTGAAATAGCTTCAACTTTCACAGGTAGTGAAGAGCCTTTTGTAGTAATGAGATACCCCAAATATTCTACTTGGTCAGTTCTCATTGCTGATTTTGCAGCATGAATACGCAAACTATATTGCTGCAATTTTTCTAGCATAAATGAGAGATATTTATGTTCTTCTGTAAATGATGTTCTTAGCACAAGTACGGAAAAACGGAATCCAATCCTCACAATACCTCCGTTTTAAAACGGTGGAAAGTGGAATGAGCATGTCAGACCAAAACTATTGACATTAAATTAGTGAAGTCCAAAAGTCCTATGGCCGTTTTTTTTTTTTTTTTTCTTCCTCAGCATTTAAATTTTGAAATATGTTTCACTTTATACTCGGTTTTGTTGTATCAGTACAAGATGATATTAATATTTGATTTTGCCTGATATTTTTGTACCTGATACAACCGGAAAACAATTCCTTTTCTGTCAGAATGAAACCTTATACTCTGTGGGTATCGGTTTTCGCACTTCTGCCAATGCAGTCATTTGATATTGAGAAGAATACGATTCCAAATTTAGATTTCGCTTATCATGATGTTGCGTGTTGATGATGATGTGTCTGTGGGCAAGTAAGTAATAAAAAGGAAGGAAAGGCTTAATTGATCTATTTGATATAGGAGTGGGCGGGAATTCTGTTTATGTGCGCTCTTACTAGGGGCTAAAGATGAAATGTAAATAGTTAAAAGACCACACATGCTAATAGCGTCGCCAAGACAGAATGACGAATTAGATTATATCGATCTAATATTTTATATCAGATTGATATAGTATCACCCGATCGAAAACGAAAAAGATCGAAGAGATCATCAATCAATTCCAAAAGCTGATACCGAATACCCGATGTTCTTGATCTGTATCACTTTTGTGCATCTGATACTTTTTCTTTCAACCTGTACAACCTAACCTATTTGTAGTATGCCTTGATAAACTCTGTTTATGAGAACATATTTTTATCATTAAATATGCAATGGAAATCTTCAATTCTATGTATTGGACCTGTCTGTCTGGTATTTATTCTTCTATAGTCTACACATGGTCTTAATGTTCCATTTTTCTTGTTGACAAAATGTAAGGGCCTAGTCCATTAGGATTTGGATGATCGAATGAGGTTTTCAATTATAAAATGGAATTCTTTTTTGGCTAATTCTGATTTACTATGCATTGGAATAAACAGGTTGGCCCGCAGTCATGATTTGATGTTAAACATCATGACTGCGGGCCATTGGCAGCTTGTAATGATGGGACAAAGAGGTCTGTAATGATCCTGTTGATCAGCATTTGTTTATTGAGGTCCTGACAGTGTTTAGTTACTCAAAATATTTAAATGTTTTATTTATAATTCTCAAATTATAATTATCTTGAATGGTAATCACTTCCCCTTTCTCCCATTTATACAAAAAAAAAAAAAAATCGTGTGTAAATTTATGAACAGTGGAAATTTATTCAAAAATTCTGTTTATATTATTTGTCTAAAAATTTGGCCATTGAAATGGCCGATTTAAGCCTAAATCCAGTGTTATATAATATGCCATATGTCGGTATTTCTATTTCGTTTTCAGCATGTAATTGGTATTCAGAAGCATTCGACTCATCTTTTGTCGAAGGATTTTCGGAAATATCTCTACACTATTCACTAGGAATCGACAGCCTCCTCCTCCCCCCCTTCTCTTTAAAAAATAGAATGGATGGGCCGCAACGATTATTACGCGGCCAAGGTTTTCCAATTCATTCCATCTACAGGACTACACGCATTTTTCTTCAAATCTGAAGTGGTATTAACAAAACTTTCCTTTCGAGTCATAACATCGCTTAGATAAGCTGTACTACTTCTCATGTTCCTCCAATGTCTAATGTGGATGAGGAATCGACGCATGCTGGCTACTTGTCATTCATCCCACTTATCACCTTTTGTACTGCCGCCAATTCTTTGGAGTTTTCTATAGAATTTTATCCACAATCGCCGCAATTTTTGCAGAGATTCTTCAGTTACTAGTATGAATTTTTTTTCGATGTTCGGCATTTTTTCCAACCATAGTGTCTGTAAAACTTTCGGAAATATCCGGTTCTTTCAGGGAGTGAATTTTTCTTAACACTTGACTGGATGTCATATCGCTCACCTTCAAGCCTGTTCCAAATCTTTCTTATTATTTTCGTTTTCTTTGAAGATGTTCAGGAACCTTTCTTCCGCCGTCGTATGTTGATCGATGAATTCTTAATATCTCCTATACTTTCCATGGCAAATTCAAGTTGCATCACTAGATAGTTTAATTTGGTTTCCTCTGGCGTTATTTCACAGATTGGAATTGGGCTAAATAAATGATTTTTCTTGATAAAACCATTTATTCGTTCAAAATGGAGGTTATTTAGTGCTTACGGCGCTGGCTTCTTAAATGGCAGATTCTGGTTTGTCATCCATTAAAGACATTATGACAGAAATTTAAATTCAGTAACTAAAGCGATGAAAAATTCACCAGTTTATTGGAGCATTATTAGTTATTAATTTTATTAATTGTGTTTGAAACTATTAAGAAATACAGTGATAAACTGCATTCAATTATTTATTTCGGCATAATAAGTATTCGCAAGTTTACAGCCAAAATCAGTAATGCTAGATTCCCAAATTAAAAATTTCGATTGAATGCGTTTTTATCACAGATTTTTAGTTAACATACATTATTTCGTTTACAAATAAATTCAGGAGAATAGACAAGATTATAAATATTTTTTCTTTAAAAGTCAATGGTTTAAAAGTGATAATACTTATTTTTGTTAACATAGCACACTTATTATTATTATTATATGATTAAATTATATTTTATTGTAAATCTGTAAAATTGTCGCTAAGTCCTCTTTTAACTACTAAATATTTCTCTTTTCATTTTGTAGATTTGGCCATTGTGGAAAAAACTAGCAGTGCATCTGTGAGAAAAAATACCAAGTCTTCTGTGAATAAAGTTATTATTCCTGCAGTAAGTATTTTTCATATTTCATTGTTGGGAAGAAAAGAAAAAAAAAGCCCTCAAATTTTAAAGTTTTTATTTGTGTTAGATGCACATTTTGCCGTCTTGGTTTAATTTTTTATTTATTACATTTTGTTTAATTTTTTTGTTTCTGAAAAATCGAACACTTATATGTATTGTAACTGAACACACTTTTTTTTGTTAATTAACTATTGTTTTATCTAATTTTTAAAAGAATTTGAATGTACTGACTAAAAAGTACTTTAAAATATTTTATCTGGTTATTCATATTTTTTTCTTTGATTTCCTAATTTGCATTTCTTCAGATGTGTATGTTAGATTGTGTTATTATTTGTGTTTTAGATTCGTTTTTCTTCCAATTGGTTGAAACCAAAACTTGATCTAGAGCTACGATTATAGTTGCAGTCACATACCAGATTTCTCATATTTATTTAAATCATTTTGTTTTTGAGTATCGCGTTTACATGCTTCTAAAAGTACAGACCAACTGACGGTCAAACGTTTGACGGATTTGGTTCCAAATTTCAGATATCTACACTTTAGATATTAAATCTTCAATAGCAAATGAAGATTTTAGCAAATTTTAACCTTTTGACTTACTTCGTTAGTATTATTATTTTTTATTTATTTATTTATTTAGTTATAGTGTTAACTTATATTCGGACAGCCGATCAGACCCAAATTTTACAGAAATCTCCAAATTTAATCGAAAGACCACATGCTAAATTTCATTTGTCTAACTTAACGTAGTTTTGAGTTATATTCGCTGACTGGCAAATAGACAGATATAATGTCATTTTTTTTTTTTGAATTCGGGTATGTCTGAAACATGGGAAGATTCGTCAAAATCTGAAACTCGATTTTTTGACAATTACTATACTTTTTCTGTACTTTAAAGCGAGAAAGTAAAAATGCACGTTTATTTTGTATTCAAATTCATCCTAAAGTTGTAATTTTGATTTTAAATCGCATGAAAATTGGGTTCTTTAATATAATTCATTAAATTGCAGGTTCCTGACAGAGGAGGCCGTCCAGAAGAGCAACAACCTCCTCCGCCTGAAGTACCAAGTTGGCAGAAAAATGATAGTTCATCAAGAGGTGGTAGGGGTGGCCAGCAGAATTCTAACACTTATAAAAACATGGGTGACAGGGACAGGGATCGTTTTCAGAATGATAATCGTTCGTCTAATGAAAATTACCAGAGAGGTGGAAATTATAATAATCTCAATAATAATAATAATAGTAATAGAGGTAATTATTCAAGAGTCAATGATTATAGCTCTCCTGCTTATCAACCAATGTATCAACAACCGATTCAATATTGTGGCCAGATGGGAAACCCACAATTTGGATTTGGTGGATATATGCCTGCAGGTGATAATTTTCAACAATATGGAATGAGTGATGGAATGAATCAGTATCAACCAAGGCCCAGCAATCAGTCTGGGCATAGACAAAGAGGTGGTTATAGTGGTGAAAGGGGTGGTAGATCGTACCGTGGTCAAGGACGCGGTCGTGGTGGTAGATACTAAAAAGTAGCTAATTAATGACTGTAATTTTTCTAAATATATGTTAATTTAGAATTTCTCGTATAAATAATATATGCTAAGTTTTGAAAGATAGTCATAATTGTGTTTCATAACCCCTATATATTTCTACAAGTGCTATGGAATTTTACGTATTTTTCATTTTTCCTGTTTTCAACTTTTTGAATGCTTTGAGTTGTTTCTATCAATATCAATTATTTTAATCTGGCATTTACTAGCGCCATGAATTTTATTTAAATGTCATCATTTTATTGTATGTTACATTTTGTTGATCATAGTATTTCTTCCGCTGTTTATGAAACAGTAATTAGTTTTTATTTTCAATTAATTGGTTGATATTTTCTAAATATTAACGAGTATAAGTAAATATAAATTATTTTTAAATGTTAAGTAAATCAAATCTTAAATTAATGTTTTTAAACTCTGAAATTTTGCAGGTTGTCTTTGCTTTTATAAAAAAATTACTCGGATTTATGGAATTCTCAGAAAAAAGTTACAAATTTCACTGATTTTACTCCATGTTTGTCATATATGAATCCAAAAAGGCTGAAGATCATTCAATATTTGTCGAAAATATTTTTCTTGGCCATCCTTAATGGTCACAGCTTATGTTTTGAAGTTGTTCTTGAAATCTTTGAAAGAAAATCTGGGTAATGACTACATATTTATAATGCATTCATCCTAAAAAGATAATTTCAGTATAAATTTTATAAGCATCTTGAATAGATTCTGAAATTCTGAAATGAAAAATTATCTGTATCTTGTATATACAATTCTTTTGAAATCATTATTAGGAAAGGCATTTATTTTATATTACTATTTATTTGTTTGAATTATCTAGAAATTATCATTGTTTTATTACTTGTTTTGGCTATAGTAATCTATTTATTTTGTATTTATTTACAGTTGTATGATACATATCAAATATTATTTCTCTAATTTTCCTGCTTTATGATTTTTTTTTGTACATATGGAAAAGAATAGACAAATTACATAAGTCGTTTTGAAAAGTTCATTATCATGTTGTATTAGATTATCAAATTTTGTTTATTTGTTGTTAGAAACTAAAAATTTATAATGGACTCTCATAGTTGAAATTAAGCTGAATTATTTATCTTGGTATAATATGTAGCATTTGACCTCTATTTCTTACGATCACCTTTATTTATGCATGATATGTAGGTTTTTTTTTAATTCTTAAAATTATAGGCATTATTAATATTACAAAACTATACGAGACTCAAAAAATAAAGGAACGAATCTTCTTAGAGAAAAAGTTGATTCATATAATTATAGAGATAGGCAAAGGTGAAGAAGCATTGATACATATTACTTTTTCACATAGTCATTATGGTTGTTGGTTTACCAATGGCACGAATGTTTTAATCTATCTAAACCTGTGTAGAAGAAATCCTATAATTTTCGTTTTCTTTTTTTAGAAGCCTGCTTATTTACAAAGATATGTCATAACTTATTTAAATAAAATTCAGATAACTATTAAAAATGTCATTCTATTTAGAGAGAAAGCTATTTTTTGGAATTATAATTTAATTGTATTTGCTTGTGATATATTTTTTACAGTATTTCTCACATCTAAGCAGACCAGCTATAATAAATGGTGTGTGCTTCTATAAAATAATAATTATTCAGCTAAACTTTTGATTGTTTTGTTATTTTTGTTTATAGTTGTATGTATCAATAAACATAAAAAAGGGACATAAGAATTTTGTGAATGTAATAAAATGAATTATGATAGCAGATTTCCATCATTCTCTTCTCATGGCATATTCTTTAAAATTAACTTTATTTCTAGATGGGAGGTATGAAAAGAAGAAACAAAAAAGATTTATATTGGTTTTATTAGAGAATATATTTGTTCCCTTGGAAGAAAAAACATAAGTTTTTCATTCCGAAATTAGTTTTTATGCCTATGAACTGTCATATCTAAGGGTTTTAGATTATACGTCAATTTTTTCTTCCTTGTATATGTTATGTTTTCACATAGATTTCGTAGTATACTCAACAGGGTCAATTATATTAATGTGTTTCTACTACTCGTGCTCATGATTATCTGTTTTGGCGTAGTTCACATATTACAAGTTTGAAATGGATAAATGATACATCGATTTTAATCAATTTGTTCAGGTGTAGTATGAACTAACAGTTTAATAAGTATATGACTATTCCAGAAATTTACATTTTTCTAGCAATAAGAATTATTTTTATTACACACACACACTTCCAATTGCAACTCACTCATCAAATAAGAAGTCCAAATGTACGAATATAATTTGGCTTCTTTATGGGGAGGAGGAATAACTGTTAGAAAAATTAAACTTTTGTACTACACCCACAATGAAAAAAATGTTCAAGACTAAAATGTTTTTCTTGCACTCATCTAGAAAGACACAAATGCTTTTATCTTAAAAATTCATGCTTTTATTTTATGCTTTTATCTGTAAATTTATTAACTTAGACCATTTTTTTCGTACTTCTGGCCGATGTAATTTTCAGGAATAATATACACTTCATGAAGGATTATTATTAAAAATATGGAATCGGAAATAATTACGCATTAATTAATTTTAAAAAAATGGTCAGATGATACTTTAATTGAAGTACTTAGGTGTTTATTTTAAACGAATTTCTTCGACATCTATAAAAACTTGCATTCTTTTTAGAAAATTTGCTCATATGCGATTGAATTCATCATTCATCACTTGTGACTTAAAAGCAGGTGACATTATACACGATTAGCAAATTTCTTTGATTATTATATGAAATACTACCAAATAAATATTTACATTTGATATTTTTATTTGTACAAACTTGTATTGTTTATAAATTTGTGATTAGAAAAAAAAAAGTTAAAAAATAAGCATATCTCTGCAAATTTTTTAGAGAGAAACGTGAAACTTGGTTTTTGTGCGTAGATAATTGTTAGAGAAGCATTTTACTAATTGACATTTTTATATAGTGGGGGGGGAGGGGGTATAATTTTTTAAACTTTTTACTGTCATCTTCCACAGAAATAAAAGTGTGTTCTAACAATAACCTACCTTATTTAAACATGAAGTGCGTTTGACATGTATACAAGTCAGCCTAAATCGCGGCCGATGTGTAATTTTTAATCTAATAGAAATGAAATATTTGGTTTTTTATGATTTTTTGGAAAATTTACTATGGAACAATTTGTATTACGTTCAGCATGCATGTGCGTCATTTCTTGACTGTAAAAAGGGAGACGTGATGGACTTGAAAAAGCAAATTTCGTGGTTAACTTGTTAATGAAACTTTGTAAGTATAAGTAGAAGTCTAGGTACAATATTTAGGGAAATATAATCTTTGTTCTACTTGGGACACCCTGTATAAAAATATTACCTTATAGTGAGGGTGAAAATCATTGGTGAACCTATTCCAAAACGGTTTGGATTCATTGCTTATCAGATGAACTGAAAACAATAAGAAAGGCGGAGAATTTCAAAATGCAATCATGAAAATCTTGATGATAGTTTATCTGGATCTTCTCGTGTCGGAAAACTTTTTTTATATGTATTATAATTACATTCGTTCATTTATTTGCTAAGTAAAATAATTTTGAACATTTGAAATTTGTATCTTGAATTGGGCATAAAACTAATAAAGCTAGTATATATTTAGACTTATCTCAGTAGCCCTTTCTTGCATACTCTAATAAGTGTATCTGTGTATTATTAAACGCATGCCCTGAGCAAACAATAGTTAAGAAAGAACCTATTAGCATGCGATCTTTGGCGATTAATCGTTGGGATATGGTTAATACGTTAATACAGAGATACCAGAAACGGAATGTATATTTTGGTCGTCTTCCCCCCCCCCCTCTTAATTAAAAACCAAATGACGCAGAAATAAAACTGTGGCCACAAAATCGCATACCAAATTTCATATGTTTAATCACGTTTTTTAATTATTGAGTTTGCATGCTTAAGAAAATGCATATTGATAGACATTTAATCCCCTGACAGATTTTGTTTCAAATTTATGCGGATCTACATTTTAGATGCTAAATCTCTGTACGAAGTTTTATCTTTCTAGCTTTTTTCGTTTTGCAGGTATTGTGTTAACTTATATTCGGACCAATAAATTTCCTCTGTATTGATTTTGTTCAAAATTTGATAGAAATTTACAAATTTGGGATATAGACCATATACCAAATTTAATCCATCTATCTGAAAGCGTATTTGAGTTGTTCACTGACGGATATAATCCAAAAATGTGTTTTCCGGACTCGGAGAGTTCTAAAATGTAGCGATTTGCCAAAATCACGAGTTCGAATTCTTTGATGATAACAGCACTGTATCTTAGTATATACATCGAAAAAAAAAAATCAATATTTTTCAAAAATTGTTTTTTTTTTTTTTTTTTTTTTTTTTCTTTCCCCGACATCAATTTTGGGAGAAAAAAAAATCTATTTATTCTAATCATGATCACGAATGATGGTTGCCGATGAATCGCGGTCAGTAAATCGATTCCGAAATTAATTTTCGTTTTCGAACTTTAAACTAGTTTTTTTTTCTTTTTTTACTTTTATCATTTGTGTGATTCCACTCGTCCAAAACGAAAATTGGAGAGGAGAGCATGCAAATTTAAGTATTTATTTTTGGATCTCCATTATTTTTCTCTATTGTGTATAGTTTTTGTTAGTGTTTCTATAAATGTTGCCATAATTTAATATATAAAAAACTTGCTTTAGGCAAGTCATTTTGGAATAATTTTTTTCTGTACCCTAAATTGAAATATTCCAGCAACAGATTTTAAATTAAATATAATAAAATAATTATGAATCTTATATTTTCAGATACATTTATTATTCAGGCACATTTTGTACGCTGTATTTATTTTAAGCATCTTTAAATATCTTTCAGAAATAGCGATAAAGCAATTTTGTAATAATTTTAGTACCTTTATGAATTGGGTTTAAATATCATTTAAATAACTGAACTCCAAATGTATCTGTTTAGCAGCAGATGCTAAGCATTTTTTAAACATTTATCCAATTAAGATATGGCCCAATTGAGATGTTAATTATTTTTGTAATTGAAAAATGCACTCACTTATTTAAATTTGAAATTCAGAACGGATATGCTTAACGAAGTATTCATTTGTTGCCATCATTTCCAAAGCATTTTTTTTTTAATTCTTTCTGTGCGAATTTTACAAGTCTAAATTTCGTTATGAATTTCAGAAATTTATTAACATGCATACATTATACAAACCAAATTTGTTATAAAATACGATTTAAACAAAAAAAACAAACTTTTTTTTAAATTCCAGAATTTGTTTTAAAATTCCGAATTTGATGATAATTTAACATTGCTTTTCTTACATTAAGAAATATAAAAGCTTCATTTTCCATTGAAGACAGTATTTTACAAATTATGAAAATGGTT
The DNA here is from genome assembly GCA_026543865.1 of Argiope aurantia. Classification (NCBI taxonomy): domain Eukaryota; kingdom Metazoa; phylum Arthropoda; class Arachnida; order Araneae; family Araneidae; genus Argiope; species Argiope aurantia. The sequence goes on along the minus strand of JAPMOR010122209.1, from coordinate 384,383 downwards.
GCATAATTATTCAATTTACATTATGATTTCTCTACCAAAAGCATTTTTTGCAATCGAAATATTTATTGATTGCCTTACGATAAATATTTTTAAAAGCATTAATAATGTTGAAATTTATAATTTGCAAAGTTTCATATCTGTCAAAAATTCATATTCACTTTATAAAAGAAGACACATTTCCTCTTGATATATTTTTGAGATGAATTCATCAGTCTTATAAAATCTCCTTTTACTTTTTGCTATATATTTCTTGAAGTCGACTTTAGCTTCATCCGGCTTACAAAAATCAGTAATTTTGGAGAGAATATGTTATTTTCAATCATTCTTTATATTTTTCAGATTTTTCGTTAAAGCAGCGGCATCTAATTACATTTTTAAGGCTATTACAATATTTATATCTATTACTTTTGATGTTTCGAAAATTTTAATAGAATTCATATTTAAAATCATCAAATCAACCGACAAAAAAGCAAGCACGCCAAATATCAAATCAAAAGATAAAATTTCTAAGATGCTTAAAGGGACTTGATCAGTTTTACCGCGGGAAAAAGAAGATTATTGCATGAAAAATAATCATTAATCATCTCTTATCAGAACTAGAAACATGCATTCTCTATAATTCCTATAAATATTCGCCAAGTTTTCCCTTCCAATGGTAATTCAACTCCAGTAAAAATGCAAATGCGACTGTATCCAGTCTCAAATACCCATTTGAATTCAGGTAGTTATATGGAAATTGACTCATTTTATCTACTAAAATGAAATACTTCTGACAAATGAAGCATTTCATATTATAATTGAAATAATAACTTGGAGAAAAAATGAGTTCTCAATGATGAATTGATTTTCATGTACAGAAAAATGATTATCTGGTCATTTGGAATCGACTAAACATCAAATCATTTCAATCAAGTTTTCACATCTAGTTAGCTCGAAATGAATATGGAAAGGTTTTTTTTTGGGGGGGGGGATAATCGGATATATTTTCGGTGCTTCACAGTAGGTTGGGTTCCCTGGCACGTCTTATGAATCTATCTTTTAATCGTCACTACTTTTTGTAGATTTAGATATTTGAAAAAGCTTCAGTAAAATCCAGTGACTTAAAATGGAATACAAAAATTCTTTACAAAAAAGAAGAGAGAAAGAAATTCGGGGAAACGGGAGTTACTAAGTATTCAAACTTCCTGGAAGTAGTAAAACCAAAGTCTGCAGAGGCAGTTGAAATTTTGAGTTTATGTTATAAGATGACGTCTTCTGAATAGCATAAACATGTTCTACGTTGCAACAACATTTGTCTGGTTAAGTTTGCTGTCTGAAGCCGAAAACTTTATTTTCTCGAAATCTTATTTTTTCACAAAAGCTGTGTGGGTTATTAATGGATTCTTATTTTGGAAGAAAATTAGGATTCGTTTATAAAAATTCTATAAATTCAGCCGTTGTAATATAATAAATAATACACGCCATTATGAAAAAATTATTAAACCTTCCCTTCGTGTATACCAGATTTGTATAAAACCAGAAACATACAGTTTAAAAATAATTGGTGTTCTAATGAGAATCTTATCTACAAAATTATTTTAGAATTTATTTGGATATATTCTACTAGTTATAAGGTCGGAATTATGTTTTAACTGCTGAAAATTCAAATGGAATGCCGGAAGATAAATGCGGTAATCTTGGTTTCAAATTCTAGATTTTTGGGTGTAGGTCATCTAAAAAGAAGGTTTAAGAATTAGAAAATACAGTTTGATTAAAAAAAAATAATTTACAAGTAAGCAAACCTTTTGTGGTTTATTAAATATCACGGAAGCAGACTGGCCAGCTTGGCCGGTCGCAAGTGAGCCCTTTTTCACATGAGATATGTCCTCGTTACCAAAATGTAGTTAGAAACACTGTCTCATCTATAATTACCATATCTCTACAATGGCGTTTTAAATTTCCACTGCTGTCGGAAGGCCGTAGAGAGAGCGACAAGAATTTTTTTTTTTTTTTTTTTTTTTTTTTTTTTTTTTTGAGAGAGAGAGAGTTGCATATTACTGTTTGACGACCTAGAGATACTCGCGTATCATTTTAGATTTATGCAATTCTGGATGATAATTTGATCTATTTATAAAGCATAAAGGAATCTTACTGGATGGTTCCTTGGTGTTTCTTATTCTGCAAATAAGAGGAATAGAGGGTATTTCTGTTTTCAGTACCAGAGAATGGACGCAGAAAAAAAAAATCTTGCACCTTTTTTTTTTTTTTTTTGTATGCCAGATAAAAAGAAAAATATATATTTCAAATTAGTGTGACTAAATAACTATTTTTCTATTTTTACATTGCTTTTGTTATATTAAGTACTAAAAAACTTCGGTGACCAGCTGATATTTTCATCTTATTTTGTTAATATATTTGTCAACAACTTTAAATTTGCGGTTTTGTTAATTTTTAGTAAGTGTAAGCATTAACTGCTATGAAAGAAAAAAAAATTTGGTTTTGTAATAAAAGAACAATAAATCAGAACTGTATCAGTGTTTGAGCTAAATTTCCATGCACAATATTTGAATCTAATGAAATTAATGATTTAAGTCTTTACATTAGATTGTTAAAAATGAATTAAGTGGAAGAACTCTAAAAAATTTGGAGACTCAATTTTTATTTTTAGTTTTGCATATTCCATTAATTAAAATATTACATATTAGTAGGCTAGTTATACACTGAACATTTATTCTACTTAAGACAGATAAATGTCAAGAGATGATTTTAAAAGCATAGATAAAAAAAAAATTTCAAAACAATAAAATTAATTCACGTGCAAAGTAAATTTATTTCAAACAAGGCAAAAAAAAAAAAAAAATTAACAGATAAGCCATCAAAAATGGACTGAATTTCATCACGATAAAGAAAGTTTTATATCATCATAATCGAGATAAATTTTTATATCGAGATTTTTAAAAGAAATAAATATTAAAGATTTTTTAAACAAAATAAGTATGCATCATCTTGAAATATTTCTAAAAATTATGCATTAATTTTTTTAAAAAGTGCAAAATTTAAGCAAAACATAGCACTGCAATTAAATTGGTGTCATTTAAAAAATAATCTTTTGAAATATCTGGTAGTGTAAAAGTTTTTTTTATGTGATCATATTTTAAAAAGTTAACGATGTATAACGCCATAATTTTAAATCATTCAAAATTTAAAAGAAAATTTCCGAGGTGCGCATATTATTTTCTACAGTTTGAATGGCCCATTCTGTAGAACAACACACAGTTAGTTTCTTCTAAGTACAATCTTTTAGAAATTTTCTCACAAAAACATGATTAGAAGCAAAAAATAAAAATAACACTGGCATCTTTTAGAATTTATTCCATAAAAAACGTCAAATGCAGCTACATCAAATTCACAATCTCACTTTTCTTGCTTGTGAGTGATTTTACATACAATTTTTGTTAACTTTAATGCAATAATCGTAAAACATATCAATAACAGTCATCTAATTTCTTCTATAAAAATTAATGACATTTGTATTTTATACAAATATACAGTTTTTGTCCAATTTTGTTGAAATTCAGCTCCTACTTATGCTTTTTAAAACAAGAGAGAAATCGGTGTCACCTTCCAAAAGTTATATAAAATTTCAGTTAGTTAAAAATTATTCAGTTTTGGCGTTTTTCCGTGATATGTTCTAAAATACCCCCCTCCCTTTTACATCATTTTAAAATTAAACATGTCTCTCGCATGCTCTCTAATAATGATGTTATTCCGCTTAAAATTGTGGACTTTGGATAAGGCTGCTGATGTCTTGCATGCGCTGTCGAACAATAGTTAGGAAATAAAAATCTTTATATTGATCCTTGGATAAAATCGATCATTTTTACTGAATCTATTGTGCGATTTTGTCGATTAATCTCTAACATGCAGTTAGTACATATATACCGGAAAATCGAATATATATTTTGGAAGCCTTGTTCCGACCGATTAAAACCAAAATTTGACATAGAACTAAAAATATAGTTACATGATCACATACCAAAATTCATTTATTTAAGTCTTTGCAATTTGGAGCTGCTGCGATTACATGCATAAACAAGAACAAGCTGACAATCTTGCCACCCCTTTGATGTATTTGGTTCTTGATCTACGTTTCAGCTGCTAAACCTCTGTACCAAATTTTATCTCTCTAGCTCTTTACGTTTTGTAGTTATCAATTTCACTTGTACTCGAACAATCGGGGGGGGGGAGATTTTCTCTGAATGGATTTCGTTTAAAATTTGACAGAAATTTGTAAATTTGGCATTAAGACCATCCGTTCATCCATCTAAGTAAGAGTCTTTTTGATTTATTGTGGTCATAGACAGATAAATATGACATCAAAAGGGCGTTTTTCGGACTCGGGGTCTGAAATGTGGAAATTCTGCAAAATCTCAAATTCCAATTTTTTTACCTTTAGAATACTTTCTTTTCGTATTCATCGTATGCGAGAAAGTAGAATAATAAAAATAATCTTTTTAAATGATATAAATTTAATTGCCGAATATTTAACAATTTCTCTAATAATATCAACGAATGATTAAAAATATTTTTTATAATTGGTGACAATACTTGCATAGTTATAATGAAAAACAAATTAATTTCATTATTTCATCAAATCTTTTTATTATATATATATATATATAATTAAAAGAATATATATTTAATTATATTGTTTTAGCTACAGTTAACAAGATTTGCTCTCAATTTCAAACTGACACTTTTGCGATGAGATAACAGATACTTATTTGTTTTTACGAATTTTCAATTTCATTTTAATTTTGCAATTACTATAGCTCGATTTCTTATCTGTTCGATACCTTAACTAAGGAGAAAAAAAAATGAAAAGAGTATATGTATTATTTGAAAAATTCTAGAAGTTAGCTCTTTTAAATGATATTTTTTAAAAAATGTTGGTACTGTTTTTATAAATTTCTTTTTCAGGTTATTTTGTTTAGTTTTTCAAGGCATCATATTATACTTTGCTGTTGAGTTTGGTCATATGCAGCCATTTAGTTCAAAATACATAATATTAAAATACTTTATTCTGCAAAAAAGAGTAAATCAAATTTATATAAATTTCATCTTTTATTAAATTTATATTTCAAATACCAAAGGTAAAAATACATTTCTTATTAGTTGTGAGTTCCAAAAGTGTCATATTAAAAACTCAAACAGGGCAAGGCAACTATAACGTTTTATAAATTAAATAATATGTATCGGTGGTAACATGCTTAATATGTTCTGACATTGTATTGTGCTTTTTTCTTCTGTGTGTTGTTAATCGAACAACAAAATATTGCGTAGCTATAGTTTCTTTTTTCTGATTCTTCCAGAATTTAGTAACTTTTGTCAGAACTTTATTTTCAGTATCATTAAACAAATTCTCAAAATAATAATATAATTTCAAAATGACAGTACGCTGGCTACACACTCACCAAAATATTATTTGAAATTGAACCAAAAATTTATATCTTACATTTCTAATAACATTATAATACATGTATACTGTCATTTATAATATATATAACAGAATTTTAGATTAGGAATTGACTATAAATTTATTCATAATATATATTCATTTTATAATTACACTTGTGCTCTACCCCTCAACGGCCACGATAAAACCCCTCCTATAGGTGCACTCCACCTTCATCAATTAGGTAACTTGATTCCACACCATTAATATGTCCACTAGGGAAGTGAGAACCAACCACCATACCAGAGCTTTTCATCCCTATATCTGCAATGAATCCTATCGAGTTTCCAGTTATTAATTCTCTATCAGTTCTTTTACAAAGTACTTACATTTTGAGCACACATTATTATGTTGAATTCCTTTGTTTGTAAATATTCTTGTGCATCGTTCACTTCATGTAGCGCAAATTTACCGAGGCCAAAGAAGAAAATGACTGCATCGTGACAGCGAAGTTCCTGCATTCTGCCTTTGTGTTTAAATCTTCATCTGTCTTTGCCAGTTTTTACAGAGTGACCAAATGCCGAGTCATATCTACAGCATCGCCTCTTGAGCTCCATCATGTATCATGAATCCTTTTTAAACTTTTGCCTGTAGCTGCTATCAGAACTTCTGAACGATGTGCGGGAATGGAAAAAAATGAATAGCAGCGCTCTAAGTACCAAAAAAATTACTAAGTTCATTTTCAACTGAAGCAGCATGTAAACAATACAGGTTTAATGAATGATTTGAACAAGTACAAATTTAACTTTGGGATTTATCTTTTTTAAAATTCTTTTCTCAATTAGGGCAACAAAACTATGAAAAGAAATGGTTAAAATTGCAAAATATTATGGTTATTTATTCTGAAATTTTGACACCCCCCCGCCCCCCAAAGTGCCGCCAAGGATGGGCAGCCACCTTCACTACACTACGTCACGTCGCTGTGTATTCAGTACTTTCCATTCAACTGGATCTACATTATTTTGCAGGCAATTAAAAAAAGTTCTTTGCTTGCTAATTCTCCATTCAATTTTTAGCAATTTTCAAGATATTAGTAATAATGATACAGCTAAAAAAAATATGTTGGTAGAAAAGTTGTCTTTATTGTATATCGTGTAAACATTAATTTCAATTAAATGTCAGAAACAATAAGATGCAGATTTTCTTTTATTTTTTATCTTTTAGAAAACATTTACGATTTCTATTTATTTGCTACTGTTTTAAATTTGATTTTTTGAGTACAGTATTTTTCATCAAGCTTAACTAATTAAAGTATCACAGATATCACAGGCTCTAGTGATCTTATTAAACACATTCACTCCATTTTTAATTATTAAAAATACTTTTGAAACCCTTAAAGCAAAATCTTACAGTTAAAACTAATATCTGTAGGATGGTTTTGAACCCTATTTTTAAGTTGAAAAATTATTTCCATTCTTTTTCCAATGGTAGAAAAACATTCGTAGATTACCTTGTAGCCAGCCATCTAATGATAATTGTGGCTTTGATAGTTTGACCTTCCGGTTGAGCATTTCACCTTGAGGAGCAAGACAATTGTTGCATCTCCACCTTCTAAATATAGGAAGCAAGGATAGGAAGAGGAAGAAACACGTGTGAAAGGGAGGCGTTAACACTTAGCACGAGACTAAAGGCAGGGAAAATCTTAGAGTTAAAATTGCTTCCGAATCTATGATCACAAAAGTTTATCAAACTGAAAAGGAAAAGTTACCAACATGCCTTTCCAATTATACCTATTAAATTTGATAAATAAACAAAATGTCCTACTCTTCAGATTTATCTCCAACTGTGTGGCGAAAAAACTAAATTATGCATTCGTAATAATCGCATTTTTACTGAAGACTTAATCTTTAGAAATTAATTTGATTTTCATATAAAGATTCGCGAATCTAACGTTTTGAAATAACAAAAATTATCTTCGGTATTAAAAAGAATCACTTTCTGTTAAAATATTCATATGCAAAAATAAATAAACCATATTTGCATATGGTTTATTTAATTAATTATTACATGTATTTTTATAGAATTCCTTTTCCACCCAAGCTTGAGATTTATTTCTTTGCCATAACCATGTAAAAATAATGTAAGTTTCAAATCAGTTGACGAAATTCAAGAAACGAAAGGATTTTAACTCTAATCACCATTCTGCATAAATAAATAGGATCAACCTATAAGTAATGAAACGAATTTCTTTGTCAAATTTATTATAATCTAACAACAAAAACATAAAATAGTATATATTGAAATAAATAATAAGGATATCTTTGGCAACAGTAACACAATTATATTGTTATAAAAATCGGATTTATGCATTTATTTTCGGTAATGAAGCCGTTTTCAATATTCCATCTCAACTACTACGATGACATCAAAAGCGCTCATATGACTATAATCTAGAATTACTTTCTGCATTATATTTTCAGTTAGTAAAACAATATCTTAACGATGAAACGCTTTATAATCAAAAATAGGAACAATTTGTTATAAGTAAGTTTATATATGAAAAATAAGAACAGTGATTATTATCTTACAGTTTTTTAAGAAACTTATTTCAGTTTTCAAAAATAAATAAAGCAGCTGTCAGTTTTTAATTTGTATAACTTTAAAATTAAAAAAATGACGTAAAAATAAGCAAGAAAATATGTCAGATTTTTACTAAAAACAACAAATGACAGTAAAAACTACAGATGATAAATGGTTAACATAAGCCAGATGTATAAAAAATATATTTAGAAAAATGACCATAGTTATTGAACATAAGAAGTCTTAAGCATAGCTTTTAGATATCTGAACGAGTAATTTTGTTTCTGAATCTAGACGAATATATAGAACTGTTATACCAGAATGATAATGAGAGAATAATCTTTTAATTGTTGGAAATAAAAATAATTAAACCATTAATCATTTGTTCAACAGACTCTAGGAAAAAGTGATGACCTCTTCATACACCAATGGATCATTGAAATTTACTTTTCTAAGAAAGAAACAAAACTGAGAAAAGTTAGCTTAGTGTTTCGATGCAGATTTAAAAAAAGAAAAGAAAGGAAAACGGATTTAACACTTAAAAAAAATATGGAGGTTTTTGCGACGGAAAGCGCCTGAGATTATCATACGGGGAAAAAAATGCAGTTTTCATTTGAAGATTCTTTTTAATTCAAATACGTTTTGAATACACATTTAAATGTGCTCGTACGATAAAAGAATATTTTGCAAGCGTGTTAGTGCCAGTAGTAATACATGGATTAAAAGATCGTCTCAACGATACAACTACAGTGTAACATCGTTAAGACGTCACACAAGGGACCCAACGGTTTTACGACGCAAACGGAGAGGTAATAAAAAAAAAAAAAGAAAAGAAAACTGAAATATTTTTACGAATTGCTGCAAGATTCGGTGCCAGAAACAAGATTTTCAGAAATCAATACTTGCAAATACATGAGTGGAAAATGAAAAACACTTATTATAATTATTACATTTTCTTTTAATTACTGTGATATATTAAAATAATCCAACAATGTTCATTATTTTAATGTACCAACGAAAGGTCTTTTCCCTTGTGTAAAAAAAAAAAAAAAAAAAACCAGCTGCAAGTCGCAGCTTTTAAAAATTTTTATATGGGGGTGTACGCAAAGGCGAAAATGGGTGAGAATTTTTTCCAAAGTAAGCAGGTGCGTTTCTCTGGTGGGTGTAGTACCCTTTATTCCAAGAAAGATAACACACCTCTAGCGGGAAGGTTTGGTCAATGATAACCTAGGGATTTTGTCCTCAATTTCGCAATATTATCGCCTATTTAACTCCTCCGGATGCCTTTTCGATTAATGATCAAATTAAAAAATTCTCATTTTATATCATATATATGTACCAAATTTCTTCTTCCGTAAAACAGAAGCGTACATTTCTTTTCAGAAAAAAATCCAAAGGGCAGATAAATAACTTATTTTGTGGATTTCAAATGCTTCTTTGATTGTTCAAACTTGAAACACTTGACATCTTGAGAGTATTTTTTTTAATAGAAAATTGATTCATTTGCCAAATTTTTTTTAATTAGCTTTAAATCGATAATTTATGCAATCAATCCATTTTCTTTGATTTTCAAACTCGTAGTGTAATTTGAGATCTGATTTCTTCTTTAGCTATCGATTGATTTCTTACCTTCTTTTTGCATATGGAGTAGATTGGATTTGTTGGTACATAGAGCAGATGAAAACAGCCAGTTTTATGTAAAATACCCTTTTATTTAAGCATCAATACGAGGGTATCGGCTAATTAAAAAATTAAATTAATAAAGAAAAGAAAAAAGAAGTGTATAAATTTAAGATAAAAAGCAAATTGTTAATAATTTTGAAAAGTGAGGTATTTTTCAAGCAAGCAGGAAAATACAGCAGTAATGAAATAGCTCTGATGTGCTCGTGTAGTTTTTTACTTTTCTAATCTGTTATTTATAACGTAAATTTTTGTAGATTATTGCCTGAGCTCAAATTATGGATTTTTCTTGGAAAATGTGTCCATTCCCCCCCCCCCCTTCTGGAAATAAAATGGTGTACTGTTGTTTGAAGGACGACCAAAGCAATCATAATTTGGCTATGGTATTTGTTCCAGTATTTCTTCAGCAATAACTTAATTGAGCACTTAGGCTATACTCTTGACTTAATAGATCATGTCTATTAGATAAAAAATAATTTTCTTATTATCTTTTACCTCATTTTCAAGGGAGCGTGAAAGCAGTTGATACTTTTTATAAAGACATCTTTCTGCAGCAGTGACAATGTAAGTTCCATATTTTCAATATCGATACCTTTTTCGTCTTTTACTTGTGATAATATTTATTACTAAGATTAAATTAATTTTTAATTTTACATTATCTGTTACATTATCAAAATAAAATTTGTTGTGGGTTTCTGGTGCTGAAATGCTTGGGACCTTGTTGAAAGCCTCTAACGTATGAACTTGTACATCAATATAATTTCTTGTGGAAAAATATTAATTATATACTAATAAGGGTTGAAAAGTTATAAGATGAAATACAGTCATTTGGCGATAAATATGGCCATGGTTTATTAATAACAACTGCATTTTATAATTGTATTTTTGCTACAATTGCAGTTTTTAAAATTTGCTTTATTAATTTTTGTTGATAACTAAGCAACTCAAATTTATGGATAAAATTCAAATGCATAAATATTTACATAAGAGCTATCTAATGAACCTGTGAATACGTTGAGTGAAACAAAATATAGTTGGCTTTATAATTGACTTAAAAATTTCTTTACACTTTTCTACTAAATAAGAAACTGTTATTTTCTTCATACATATTAAAATGATCATTAAGATTTAAAAAAAAAGTAGATCTGATAAATTTTGAAAATGTGATAGCTAATATTAAATGCCCAGATCGTTACAATCGATGCATCTCTCCCCCTCCCTCTCCCTCTCCATCTTCTTTTATAGAGCAGCAGTCTGTATTAACAATTTTATCTTTCAATGTTTTTGAAGAGACATGAATTCATGTGATTTTCATGTGAACTATTATTTGGCAGATTGGTTCCACTTTCAATTGAAGTGCAATATTCAATATTCTCTGTTGCTGCAATTAAAGACGCATAATTAAATCTTACATATAATTAAAAGTTTGCTATATATATCCCTTTTAAATTCGTGATAAAATTAAAATATATTTTAGATTATAAAAGAATATGTATATTAGAATGTGTATATTTTATTTTTTGATAAAATAATATAGTTTAGTGAACCCGTTTAGTGAACCAATCTAGATTTTTTCAAGGATTTTTTAATTTTGAAAGGTTAATTTTAAAATAAAATTCTTTTATCCTTAAAATGTTTAGAAATTTTATAAAGAGAAATGAAACAATTAAGCACAAGGAACCAACATTTAACTAAAAAGTTTTTTTGTTGTATTCCAAGGTTCCGAAAATTAATTTTAATAATGAAGTTTAATCATACTTAATAATAAATAATAAAATTTTAATAATAATTAATTTTAAAAATGGGAGCACAAAGAATAAAAAAAATGCATGAATATCCTATTTAAATAATATATTTAAAGTAATAGGCATTTCAAAATATATGTTTGATAGAAAAACAGATAATTGATTTTTTTTAATTCTCTTTACTATAACGTTTAATTAAAGATATGAACTGGGGTATGCCTTCACAGCAGTTTCAAATACACTCATAAAAAAGAAAATATGCTTCATAGATTCAATACATTATTTTAATTGAATTCATTCTATTAATAATCAAGTTTCACAATCAATACAAGGATAACAAAAGGAAACATAAGAATTTTTTCTTTTCTTTCCTTATTTTTTATGTTTAACAATGAAATAATTTTTGACAATTCAAAAATATTACTTCGAATTTAAATTAAGATAGATTAGGATGCTGTATTATATTAAAAAATTATGGATTAGCCCTAAATTTTTTTTATAAAGAAATATTACGAATTTTTGTGGAATTTATACAATTTCATTTCTTTTCTTTAGATCAAAGATATTTAACTGATCTCCAGAAGAGAAAATAAATAAAATCATGTGAATAATATGGAAGCTATTTAGTAAAATATTTACATTCAACATGAGGCAACAATAAAATGAGAATTTTAATATAACAATAAATTAGAATTTTTATACAAATTTACAACTGTGACCTGACTATGACATGACAAATGACATTTCTGTATCTTGTTACATTTGTGAATGATCATATTCACAGGCCAGAACAGATAAGTAAGCCTCATCTACAATTCTTGTGATAAAACTCCGAGCCAAATTTCATCTAATTGGCTGAACTTGCGCTTTAATTAAATTCCGCTTTAATTACACTTATCGGCTATTAATTTCACTGAAAAGTATTTAAAAATTTCATATTAAAATTATTTTATATTTCAGAAGCTGGAAACCTAACAATCGATCATATAATCAGAGGATTTTATTCTTGTAAGACCTTTTTAAAATTAAGTGGTTTCGGGAAATCTACGTAATTTTTTTTCCAACCCTGAGCTTTCATTTAAAAGGCCAATGAAACTGAGAATTGCAGGTTGTTTTTACATCAGGAATTTCTGACAATGAACTTCACCAGCATGACAGTATTTGTATATTTTTTACTTCAGTTCATTTCATTTTTTCAGTAAAGCACATGGCAATATTTTCACATCTCAATCACACTTCACTAGAATGTTCCATGATAATTACCTCAATTTCTAAATTAACTCAATTAGTTCGTCGTTTACTCTCTCTTTTTTTTAATAGCAGTCGTATTTACCTTCGCTAGATGGCGTAGTTGTTACACATTTACTTCTTCCTTCAAGTTCTGGTTGTTGTTTTTTTTAAACGAAAGAGGAAACAAAGAATTAAAGAAAATTAATATAACACTAGTGAACAATCCTTTTAATAAAAATTCCAAGCTCTGCAGAAAAAATTGTATTCATGCAAGGTTTATGGAGAAAAGTTCCCAAATTTTATGAATTGGTTAAGGCGTTAGGGTTAGCCTTTTTCTCTTCGTTGCGCGCCGTATGCTCAAAGCCTCCTGAGACGACATTTGAATATTTCGGAGTAAGCACATGAATGCTTTTTTTAAAAAATTCTTTTCCTATAACCCGACTATAAAATGTTCCCCTGTTTTGTATTTATATAATGTATTAATTCGACTGACGTAATTTTGCACTGAGGAAAAACAAATGCAAGGAAGGTAAGCTGTCAGAATGTTAAATATATAATTAAAATCTTTCTTCAAAGATCCGGAAGTCGTAAGTTTGTTATTCAGTAAAATTAGTACATTAAACAAAAAAGAAAATACCATTTTCTTATTTCTAGACACATCAGTTATTTAAAATTATAACTTTGAATAATATCCTATTATTAGGTATTTATTCATTTAATGGGCAATGGTGAAAAGTTGCAGTAAAAAAAATTTTGTGTGTACATACCAAGTAAGATATGTATAATACATCTGCGTGTTCTTAGAATTTCTTAATTAATTAATTCTCAAAAATTTACTCTAATCATTACCCACGAATCTAGGTAGCAAGGCATGTTTACCATGCCCAGGTAAAGCGTTTTCAAATGATGAAAACACTCTACTTCGGAGCAATCGAGCCAAATAAAGGGTTAAATGATATTTCTTATTATAATGATTATTATACTATAAAAATAAATCTAACTTTTTCTACAATTTTATTTTTTTGGCTTAATTGTATACTAAATTTAAACTTTATTTAGATTATCATTAGTATAACGTTTTATACTAATAATAATTTATATATTAGTATAATTTGCCTCATGTTTGTAAAGATTGAATTTTGCAACTGATTTTTCATTCATTTCCTTATATGCTATGGTGATGAAATCTTGTACAATTATGGTTGCTTTGTGATAAGAATATTTTCATAATTTTATGAAAAGCTAATCGATTAATTTTAATTTACTTTTGATTTTATATCTTTGTTACCATCGCAGATTTCAGGAAAATTGATAACAGATTCTTTAAACTTCTGACAATGAATTATAAATTAAAGACAAAAAAGTAAAAATAAAATCTATTTCTAGTGCTCTAGTAATTGCGCATTTTTTAGTACATTAATAGAACTAATTATAGCATATAAGTCTGAAACTTTTTTTTGTAAAAAGCCCCTTTTAGAATGATATTTACGAAAATAAGTTTTATAGAGCAGAGAAGGAAACTAGCAACTTGAATTATAAAACATATATTTTTGAAAATTGAACCTAAACTTTTGTTGTTGTTGAAATTAGTTTATTAGTACTTCTACTGTAATAAAAATATTTCATTTGAATTGATTCTATTAAAATTACAATTTTAGTATAATCACAATAATAAAATTTAATTATTAAAGTAAGGAATAAGTGATTTATAAAATTTTTGGCAATGAATTTTGAAGACGTTGTCCTTTCTTCTATTTAAATTGATCATATGAGATTAAGAAGACATTTATATTTTTTGTGAGTGCTTAGTCATACTCTAAAGTATTCATTTTTTTTCCCGAAATAATTTATTAATTAAGCGGACTCGCCTACAAGAGCGCTTCCCATTACCCGGGTTTGTTCCTAATTACACCAGAAACTATAAGGTAATTGCGAACACGTGTTTCTGATTGCACATTTCTGATCACTGTAACGAATTTATTTCATGAGAATCCAATGAAATATACTATGCCTCTGACTGCGTTCTACTGACTGTCTCCAATTGCTCGAAATTACTCAGGTTTTTTTAATCTTTTTTTTTTTTAATTTAGAAAGAGTATCTTCTATTACATGAAATATCACAAACAAACTATCAGATATTTCCTTATATTAATTTTGTCACTAATTTTACCTAAAAAATTTGGAAAATTAATCTCTATAAAAACTGAAATTTTTAAATATTATAACGCCTGGAAAGGAAGTATCTGAGATTATTCAATACACATACTCAATACTCAGTACACATTACTCAATACACATAAAAATAATAGTTCTATTAGCAAGTAGAGTTTTCATTTCAAATAAAGTCTTCAATATACTAGTCTATTCATTTGTGATTTGTCATTATTTTGATATGTGTACTCTACTTGAAAACACTTTTAAAACACCTAACGTCTACTTTTACGATAGCGCCTAAGAAAATATCTTGATTTGCCAAAATCACAAATTGATTATTCGCCACCAAAAGAAATTTTAATTCGGCGAACTTGGTTTCCTTAAACCTGCTATATTTGATTCACCACCATCAATGGCATTAATTCTTCAGGCGTATGAAGCAAGGTATACATATTTGTTGAAAAGTAAGCCATGGAGGATTCAATATATCTATTCGTTTTCTACAGCTTCCATTTCTTGTTGAAGTGAGCCAAAACCCTTTTTATATTCCTTCATTAGAATTACTTTATCATATTCCTCATCATCAGCCTAGTTGTTTCCATGCCTGCTGGATGTTAAACGTTTTAAATTATAATCAACAGTCGAATTTAGAGAATATATATGGTAGATTTATTAAAATATCAGTTTGTAATTTGACATAAAAGTGAACATTAATGGAGGAACATATTTAAAATGACTTACTATCATGCATTAAATTATTCAAAATGCAAAAAAAAAAAAAAAAAAAATGTTTTCGTTATATTAAAAACCTATTCTCAATTACTCTGTTATGAAAATTATCAGAGATAATTGAGAATACTTACCTGTTTCTCTGGAGAAAATGCTAAAACGAAAATTTAAAAATTCCATGTTACAGATCTAAGAAATATATAAATTTCTGAACATAGTCGCAATTCAAGTTAACAAACTTCATTAAATAACACCTCAAAAAAATTATTTTTCCTTTTACTCTAAAGTGTGCCAATCAAAATGCACGCTTTTCAGTTTGCTAAAGTTTCATCAGTGCGATTTGTATTTAGTGCGGTAATTATTTCTTTTTCTCAATTACACTATTTCATTCTCTAAATTATAATATTTTTTCCTTGAGTGTGGCTAGGATTTTAGATATTTTATGATAAACTTAACTTTTAAGAATGAAAAAATTAAAATATGTTATTCATGTATATACGATCAAATGTACTTATACTTTAAAAACATATACTTGGAAACAAATAAAATTTGGGAATCAATTGTTATCGTCATGGAAAGAAAGGATGTAGAGTTAAAAAAAAAAATAGTAAAATGTACAAAAATTTTTCGTAAAACCTCAATAGGAATTTTTTAAACTTAAATTTCATATATTATCTTATTATGCGTATGTTACTTAAAAAGAGCCGCAACTATGCATTAAAAGAATCATTGGTGTCCAAACACATCGAGAAGTTTGTAAAAAGTCTTTTACAAAATTCCATATATACTAACATAAAACAAATCAAGGTTAATAACAATGTGTCTAAACAAAAATATATTTAAAGAAAGTAATTGATGATAATAATGATAAAATGATGAAAACAGGATTGTAAAAATGCGTGTTAAAAGAGGATTTGAAATCTGAAGTATTTAGAAGGAAATGCCAACGACAGAAAGACATTATAACAAAAGAAAATCTGTTTTACCACTGTATCGGAAAACGTGAGTATACGATGACAACGACATTTGAAGTTAGATAAGTCCATCGTTCTGATAATGCGATAGCATAATATGATAGTGTTGTCTAACTTTCCTGGGCAAATGTAGAAAGCAAAGATGGGGAAATCAAAGTAAGGTTTACTTCATTTTTTTTTTTTCGCTCTGTTCAAATAATTTCAGTAAGAAAGAAATATTTCTGAATTTGTAATTTTACGATACAAGTTCATAAATTTGAATGAATGTATTATTGATTCACAAAACTAAAAGTTTCATTAACCGTCGTTAAAAATGATATAAAATATATTCTTTCCTCATATTAAGCCTTTTCCTTCGAATGTCTTTTCTCAGGCATCATTCTAAACGGTGCATCATTTTTATTTTTTTGATTTCGATATTTGGAAAATAAACCTATACAATTGATTGAAGTCGCAGATTAATTTTTTGGAAAATATAAAATTATATATTTTTTACTTTTCAAAGAAATAGAATAAGACTTTGTATTCAGATAATAATTATGCATTTAAATGCTTTTATGACTGCAGAACTTAGTTTACCTATCAGAATTCAGTTAATTTTTTTATATAATACCATAAAAAATCATATTTTTATTTTTCTAAATTTTTCTTTTTTTATATTTTCGATATTTTACAAATTTATATAAAAATGAAAATTCATATCAGATTTTTTCCCAATCTGGATTATTATGTCAAATTGGTTCAGAATTAGCTTTGCTTAAGCGTTCTAAGATGCGAGTACAGAAATAGAGCAAAGACTATTTTTGAAATTGATATAAAGTCTAAAATCACTGGCAACAAAATTATACTTTCAGTTTATTTGCAGTATTTAAACTATCTATTTCATAGATGATCAATCGGATCTACAATGAATGATATTTGTAAAAATGTAATTAGAATTTTTTTACCAAGATAAGTATGTCTTAGGTAAAAATGTCTTGATAGGAACATAAATACAAACTGAGGATTTAGAAATTCCGTGGCACAAAAAAAAAAAAAAAATTGTCCAACTTTCTTATTAAATTCTTTAAACAATCTCTTTATTGGATTAAATAAAAATGAAGAAACCAGAAATCATAAAACAGATAAAAATTTAAAAAGTTCAGAAATCAAGACGAGCAAAAATTATATATTTTTGTGTTCACTTGCGTAATTTTTACTTCAGGATGATTCGTTGTCATATAAGAGTGGCTATATTTTTTGCACGGTGTTTTCGAAATTCAACTTCCTTAACTTAGAAATTTTTGTAAAGTTTAATAGAGACCTTGATATAAGGTTTGGACAAAAGTCACTTCGGATTCTGCCCTCAAGATTTATGGGGGGGGATGATACTAGGAACAATAAAATTGCCGGAATAGTAAACGGAGGCGGATGGTTGAAATAAAAAATAAATCAGTTCTCAAAAATCAGATAATTACAGTGAATGATGTGATTTGATTTTCTATGATAATCAAAATTTCAATAGTCATTTATAGAAATGGACTAGATCAGAAAATATAATTCTTTCCACAAGTAACTTGTTTTCAATTTCGGAAAAAGAACTTGTTGGGAACAGGACAAAAAGTCAAAATCAAAACTGTTCAAGTTAATATGAAACGCTGGCCTCTATTTATAGAGTTTCACCCTTAATTATTTCTTTGTTTTGAATCCTTTAGACAGAAAACCATCATAATTTGAGAATGAACGTACAATTAATTTACTTAAAAATATGAAATAATAAATAATTTATTTAAAAACTTGAGCCAAAGTGAGAAATTATATTAATTGGAATTGATTAAATATATTACTGGCCATTGAATAAGAATATTATATTTAAAAACAGACGTTATAGTAAAGAGTGAAAATTTTCATAAATTTCCTTTCTTTTCATTGCTAAATATAAATGTGCACTATTTTATGTTCATTTGTATTAAAGGAACTGTTTACATTACAAATTATTGATGCTGTATTTCTTGGAAGGGGAAAAAATCTATTATTTTCCTCATAGAACAAATTATTAAAAAAAAAAATTCAAACATAAAAGAAATCAAGCACAGATATGTTAGTAAAGTTTATTTAAAAAAAAATTCGTGTTTGATGTACAACTTTTCAACGTTGTTCTTTAATTAAACTGAAAAATCTGAATTGTAGTTTTAATGATGACAAATGAGGCAACATTGAAGATTTGCCTAATTATTTTATCTCACTAATGATCTATCTATTAAAAAAGTTATCGATTAAACTACTTACATTATTTTAAAAAGCTGAACCATTTATTGAATTTCTACTAAATTCAGTTTGTGATAAGTCCCCTGGTAAACTGCTCGGAAGACACAATGAGGAAGTCCTTGAAAGGCGTCAACGTCTTCATAAATGCTTCGGAAACGTTGGCCATTTTTTTGCTGAGCCTACAATTTTTTTGCCAAGCGATAAAGTTTCACAATATTTTCGTATTTTTTTAATGCCGTCATTGACAGCTTTGTGAATTTATAATTAATGACACTTTCGAGTAGGTAAAATATTTCTTGGACCTGTTGTTGGAAGCTAGGAATTTTTTTATTTTTTTTTTGGCGTATTGCAGATTGTTTAGCTCCTTGTAGTCTAGGAAGTGAAATATTTGCATGCCTTAGTTTATTTAAGGATACTAAATAAATAGCTTACGTAAAGGAAGATGAACGACGAAATAGCCTGTAATATACCCTGTAATATAACGGGTCATTTAGGGATGAGTGACATGAATTAATTTCTTCAAAACTTCTCAATAACGTCCGATTTATTTGTAGTGAAAGAGCCTAGAACTAATTCTAAAAATATGTTTTTTCCCCCTTTACTTACATTAGTAGTAAACTAACTAATTAAAAAAAATTAAATTTTCAAAATTTAGTTCACAGAATTACTGTATACTCTTAAATACAGTAATAATGCCAGCCCTGAAAAATAAAGTTGCAGAAACAAAACAAACGGGACTTATTCATAAAGCCTATTTATTAAAGTAAAGATAAAGAACAAAAAAGGTGGTGTATGTATGATACTTTTATAAAAACTACGATTTTTGATCCCTGGGTCAATTACAAAAAGTATCTCCCTTACAAAAACTTGACTTTACATAGTTGGTATTATGGTTAATACACTGTATTCCTCTCAGACGATGAAATACAGTCTGTACAACTCCTAGGCATATTATCAAATTATCGAACTGATCTTGGGGAAGATTATTCCACTCAGCAAGCAATGTTCTCTGAAGTTCCGGTAAGCATATAGGAGGTGGTTCATGGGCTGCAACTCGTTGGTCGAGCATGTCCCACACATGCTGTATTGGATTCAAGTCAGGTGCCGGTCATTCGATACAGGCGATATCCTCACATTGAAATAATTCGTTTACGATGTTTGCATTGTCATCCATAAACACGAATTCTACTTTTATAGCACTCTTAAACAAACGTACTTGTTGTTCTAGAATGATTTCTCGATAAATTTGGTCTGTCATGGTTCAGATTTGAGTATCTAGATCTGTTTTGGAGCCCAGTATAATTCCACCATAAACGAACAATCCTGAACCACCTCAAAGGTGCCTTTCATTGATGTTCTCTTGGTGGTAACGGGCACCTGGCATTCTCCGACGCGAATCAGACTGCAAGCTAAATCTGGACCCGTCGGAAAACAACACACGAGCCCACTGTGAAGATGTTCATATTGCATATTCTCTATTACAGACTAACCGCTGGCTACAGTGAGATACCGTGAGTGAAACACATTTGACAGGCCTGCGAGCGTATAGACCAATATGACCCAAAGTTTGGGCATGTTTGTCTTGAAACTGTCAATTAGTTAAGTTATATGAACGTCCCGTTTTAAAGCAACACTAGGGCTATCTTGGGACGTACCTTGTAATTTTGAACCGGGGTCAGATGACGAGGACGACACCTAACCTGGCACCCCCTCTCTACACCACACCAGCGGGAGGACGTTTGGCCCGGAAGGTTTAACGTGTACCAGACCCGCTTACACAATGGTTCTTCGGTGGAATCAGGTCTCGAATCTGAAACCCTTCGATTCAAAGCCGAGACCTTACCACCAGGACACCGCGGCCTACTTGAAATTGTCGTACCCATGGCTGAAGTTAGCTGACGAGACAGGTCTGATGCTGTACTCCGTCTGTTTCTTTTGGCAGTTGATGCCAAATGCCGGTTGTCATTCAGAATCGTATCTCGGGGGCGACCTGTACTGTAACGTCTACTGATATTTCCATCATCTCGGAATCGTTGTCAAAACTTAGAGATGACACTTTGGGCGATTCCAAGTTCCTCGAATACTTCCATATGAGTACGCCCACATCCCAGATGGTCGATAATTCAACCATGTAAAAAATCATCCATATACATCATCTGTGTTAAAACTATTTGGTTATAGCACTAAGCGGCTTACAGAATACTTGTGACCAACTTTACTTCTTTTCCACCATTCCTTATATACCATATACCCCTCTCTTACACTCTCCTCATTATGAAGTTCTATCGGTGCCATCTGGTTACATCCTGTAATTTGATTATTATTTTTGAAGATATGTGTGATAATTCTACAGGTGAAAATTTTACTTTAGAGTTTGCTTTCCGTGTGATTCTGAATTATCCTTAATTTATGGACATGCGTGTGTATATAGTATAAATATTCATGATATACAATTCTATTTAGTATAACAATTGTTTAAATCAATTAATCATGTAGTGTTTTATGCAATTCTTAAGATGGTAATATCTAACAAATTTCACGCAATTTCTTTAATGCATTAAACCTAAAAAGAAATAATTTTTATGATATTTGGAAATATTTTGGGAAATTTCTTGTTAAATTAGTCTTGTCTCAAACTCATGATACAAGTCCCGGGCCAGATGGAATACATATAATATGCTTCTCCAATTGAATGAAATTCCACTTTCCCATCTGCTGTTTTTGTTTAACAGAATCTGGATAGAGCAGAGGTACCCAACAAGCTGTTGCGATTCCAATCTTCAAACCTGGAAAAGAATCATCAAATCCTCGGAGCTACAGGTCAATTTCTCTAACGAGTTGCTTTCGTAATTCAGGTTCATTTATAGGAAAGCGATGGAGTGCCTTAAACATATCTACTTCAGAAAATATTTTCTTGCCGTGCAAAGTACGTGCCGACTTTAATAGTAAATAATGTGATATGTTCCAGTAAATAATGTGAGTAAGGCATAGAATAGCTCTGAAATTTAGTAACAGAGTCCAGCATTCAGTAATCTACAGGGAGGATAGACTGCAGGAAAGACAAATTGAAACAGTGACAAACTTTTGAATATCATTCGTAAAAGGATAGTGGAGTTCAAATATTTTTATTTAAACATCCAATAATCCGGGACAATTCCAAATATTGATTCTTTGTCCCAGATCGATAAAGTTTAAATTAAGTTAAAGATTTCTAAAAACTAAGTCGGAAATGTTTTAGATTTAAATTAAGCACACGTTGTACATTGCCAAATTGTACTTTTACTCATGTTAAAAAATTAACTAGATATAATTTTCGTAGCATAACTGTTGAGGATTTCAGCATCACCGCTGTTACGATAGTAAATAATTTGCGTTAATTGGACCAAATTAATTTTTCTGAAGGGAAAATAGAAAATGGCACATTAAAACGCATTATTTTTTCACCTTTATCTTTTCTAATTTTATTTAATTTTTTAAAAATAATTTAGCTCATTGTTTCGAATTGTTTAATTTTTTATCATTTTGATTTTATGCATAAGCAAACATCCGGAGTTGAAGTTGAATAAGTTGCAATCCAGGATAATTCCTCACCTTATGATTTTATACTCTATAGTTCATTTTTTCATATCAATATTTTTTTAAACTATATGCAATTATAAAAATAACATAAAGTTAAATAAGAGTTTTCAATACACATCTTATCTGAAGAATTTCCTACTTCTTAAAGCCCATATTAAAAATATTAAAGTATCCTTAATATAATAAGACCTTTAATGTTACTTCAAGTTTTTTTTTGAGTAAAACAGTGTTATTTTTATTTTAAAAACAATACTATTTTCGATAAAATTGTCATGATTTAATTCATCATTTAAAGAAATGAGATGATTGCTTTTGACTGAGGTTATTAGCGGATTCTCATTGGAAAAGATACGCTGTGAATATTGAGATAGTTGAGAACGTGTAGTCTTCAGATACTGTTACTTCTTCTAACATTTAAAACAAAATAATTTGGGTAGATCCTATGCCAAGTTGGATCTAGATTATTTTACAATCATTTTATTATAGATGTAGATAAATAAATAGCGTTTCATAACGCGTAAAGGTTTTAAAAAAGGGGATGAAAATTATAGCATCATAAATATATATTAATCATATTTGAAAAAAAACTTAATTTAATGGAAGCATTTCAAAATGCTTTGAAATTTTCATAGATGTCGATACTGTATTTTAATATCGATTGTTTTATAACAACTTATTTCGCATAAAGAATTACATAATAATTTTTCATAAATTAACCCCTTTGAATTCTTTTATAAGTCAAATCAACCGCATAAAAACTGAATTGTGTACTTGTATAGTACTATTTTCAATCTTTGCTGCAATCCATGAATAAATCATGCAAAATTTCAATATAATAAGTTTATTATACAGGGTGATCATTAAAGATTCCACTTATATGACTTCCTATGAGTATGCCATTTTAGGAATTGGAAAAATTTAAATGGATATAATATGCACTCAAAAATGATGTAACAAACAATGAACTGGCTCTCACACTTACTATTATTATTCGACAAAAACACGAAATGTTCAAATGGAAACTCCTACTTTTTTCAAGGAAGCGGGTTCTACACAATAAAAAAATATACAGCGGTGGCCAAAATTGTGGACACTTTGGAAAATCTTCATGTTTTCTAACTTTATATATATAAAATGTTACGTTTCGGAAAGTTCAAACTCTTACATGTCATTTTAAAGAGAATTTAATGCCGATTTTAATACAAAAAGCAAAATTCAAATATTTACAATACAAAGTTATTCTTACTTTAATCTGAATAACAAACACAGTGATGAAGTGGATTGTAATTTCTAACTTTCTTGACCAATAATTGTTCTTGTTCGGGGAACCATCAAATGTTAATAACTATTAGCAGAAGCTCCCATCATGTTTAAAGTTGGAGCAAGTCATCACTGTGATTTCTTTTGTAGTAGGATGACTGTTTTTTATGTAATCAAATTGCAATTTAGAAATTTTGTTAAACTTCTTAATATTTAGTTGGAGTTTTTTTAAGTATTTCTAATATGTAGTCCAGAAGCAATGAAATCAAATAAAAGAATAGATCTCCTAGAAAGAGAACTAAGATTATTGTATTACATGAATGTGATTTTTCCTAGAAGAAATTGCAAGACAGGTAGGCGGTGACTACATCTGGAGTCCGAAAGTTTTGTTTACGATATTAGGAGACAAATTCAATAAAAAAAAAAAAAGAAGTAGGAAAAGGCTGAAAAATGCGCACCACATCTTTTCATGACAGAAGAATGAAGAGATTGTGCCTCCAAGATAGAAGAATGTCGTCAACGGTCATCAGAAGTCAATTGAATGATGCTGGCATTTATGTCCTTCAAGAACAATGAGGAGAAGATTATTAGATGTTGGGTTAAGAGGTAGAATTCAACGAAAAAAAAGCCTTATCTCAATTTATAACAGAGTATAAAGAGTTTACAGTGGGCAAAGGAACGCATTAATTGGACAGATGATCAGTGGTCACAAATATGTAGTGATGAAACAAAGATATTGTTATTTGGCAGTGATGGCAAAAATATGCAAGCCATTTAGGTATTCATCAAATAAAAAAGAATTAATTGAGACTATAATTGTTTCCTGGCATCAAGTAATAACGAAGGAAGAGCTTGAAACTCCTGTCAGATCAATGAAACATCATTGTGAAGATGAATAAAAAAAAAAAAAGAAGAAAAAACAAAAAAACAAAAAAATGGCTACTCTACTAAGTACAGATAACTGACTGCAGTCATCAGCATTTAATGTATCTCAATAATTATTGCCGCTCAACATTTTTGTATTTCAAATATTTGAATTTTGATTTTGGAATTGAAATCAGCATTAAATTCTCTTTAAAATGATATGTAAGAGTTTGCATTTTGTGAAACGTAACATTTTATATAAGCATACAAAGGTAGAAAACATAAAAACTTTCAAAAGTGTCCACAATTTTTCCCATCACTGTATATAGTAGAAAGAGACAAAGATATAG
Source organism: Argiope aurantia (assembly GCA_026543865.1). Classification (NCBI taxonomy): domain Eukaryota; kingdom Metazoa; phylum Arthropoda; class Arachnida; order Araneae; family Araneidae; genus Argiope; species Argiope aurantia. The sequence goes on along the minus strand of JAPMOR010122209.1, from coordinate 359,557 downwards.
CACAGTGGTGAATCGTAGTGCTGCATCATGTAACATGTGAAGAAGAATTTGATGTATCTCATACTGGAACCTTTCAAATCAGACAGAACTTAAGAAGTTTATGCATGCACTTTGGATATTGGGTAATCTTGAAAAAATACACACTTCTGACTCTACCACGAAAATGAAGATCTAAAATGTTTTTCATTTTTTAAAAGTTTGTCTATAAACAAGATAAGAAGGCGAAAACTTTTTGAAATAAAAGTTACCATATCCTAAGTGGAAACAGAGGATTTCCCAGAAGCGATATTAAAAATGATAGTTAATTTGTTTAAATTTCTTAAATCACTAAATCTTTAATTTTCAATAAAATTCTGGGAAATTAGATTCAAATTCGGAGCAAAAAATCTAAAATGGGGAATTGCCCAAATAATGACTCTCACGTTAATTTTAATTTTTGTAAATTTTGACAAGATTTCTGTTTTTTATGTTTTTTAGAAGTAAAATAACCTTTCAGGATCTGTTAGATTATTGAATTATTTGAAGATTTACTATCAACTTAAGCAGCATTGTTATAAAATTTCAACTAAAACTTGAGCAGCATTTATATTTTTTTAGAGTTTTATGAAATTTCTAAAGGTCAAAATTTAATTATAATTAAGTCGATGACATATTCCGAACTTTCTGTTAGCGCCAAACATTAACATCTCACTGGAAGCCTTTTTTTGTTTTTGTTTGTTTAAATCGTTGTGATGCAATTTCTGAAGCTATTTTACTTGTATCTGTGTTCGCATACTGTCGAAATATATTCCTTAACCATCGTGCTTACCATAATGTCTTGCATGATATTGGTCTGTTTAGTTATTCAATAAACAATATATTTTACAATCACAAACACTTTCTTTGATGGCATGAAGAAATCTTGATAAACGAATTAGCTTGAAGGATTGACTTTAAAAAAACATTATGGCATGTTTTCTGTGGCTTTGAATTCATGAAATTTATTGTCCGTGATATTCATTTGCTTCCCTATACATTTTTTATAAAATTCAAAATAAAACAAATCATAAAAGCGCACCTAAAATAACACTCATTTATGACCCTCGCAGAATTATTATAATTTTGTCCAATAAATTTATTTTCCCCATTTAATCGTGATAAATGTGCAGGTCGTTTTATTCTGTCTGACTTTTATGGTAAAATTATCTTGTAAAAATAAACGCAAATGAGCGGCTTCCTTTTGCGATTCGAAAAATTGTGAAGGTCTGGAGTTTTTTTTTTTACAGCATCTTTATCATAGGCAGAAAGATAAGAATTGTGTAAATAGTTCTTACAGTCTACCGCTCACTTATTTTTAGTAGCAGCGTTATTTAAGAGGTTCGTCTATCGTAAAAAACTTCTTAGGTATCAGAAAAGAAAACATAATACGCCACATGGTGATAAATATTTTTTGAAGAATATGTCAGGAACTGCAGCAAAGAAAGTGTTAGTCTTCTATTCCAAATGCTTGATTATTCAATAGGCTGTTGGTGGATCTTAAATTCATTGATGTAGCGTTGTGTTAAGTGCTTTTTAAAAAATTTGATTACGTTCTTCACATCCACTGCGCAAACGTTAGATACTACATTACATGAATTAATATATTGTAAAATTAAAAACGTCCAACAACTTTTACGTTAGTTTTATTAAGGTGCCAAGGTAAGGACTATGCGGATGGTGAAGTCAAATCTAATCTCCAATAATTCACGCCGGATGACGGAAGACACGCATAGAAATTACTTTCATCAGATGACGAAACATCAACGCGGCTGACGAAGCCGAGATTCTTATAATTAGAACGTGAATTTTTCATTTTAGATGTCTCTGCTGAGCATTGGCGTAACTAGGGTGGTGCCATTAATGTCGAATTGATGAGTTGCATTTAAGAAAAGGTTACCTTCCTTTTACTCTTATTCCTCAAAATTAAAATAAAACTTTTTGAAAAGCAAAAAAGATGTTTTATAATAAATTCAGTTATTTCAAATTCAAATCTTTCCCAAATTCAAATCACTATTTATGTCCGCTAATTTTGTTTCTGTTATGCATAGTCGAGTCATGAACGCTTGAAAATATTTGTGTATTTATAAGCAAATAATATAAATGACTAATGGAAGGAGTATTTGATAAAATGATTCAGCATAAAATCAAGCTTAATATAAATAACATCAGAAAGTAGAATAAAATATTTCTATTCACCAAAAACTTGTATCAACAGCAAAATTAGATCGGAGTTGTTAAGAAATTTTATAGACTAGACAGAATCAGAAGAACGGAAATAAATTTCACAAATATAAAATTTCCCAAGTGCTGAAATTGTAAGCAATAAAAACTTTGCTATGATGAAAGATGGCATGGGTGGAATAATGAATTATTAATCTGATAGCTTTGCAAATTTCTGAGGTTGTCTCATAAAAGAAAGAATCAAGAAACCTTGGCAGTTTCTTGGCCTACGGCATTGCGGTGCACTTAAAAGGAGGACTGGACTGGAGTTACAGTGTGAGAAATTCATGCAGATCAATAACAATAAATTGCTGCACAATATTTGGCATATAATCATTAATCAAATACCTTCTTATATAGTTTCATCGAACTTCAAAACATGTAACGTTTCATTAAGTCTCAAAGTATTTCCATTTAAAGTTTAATACCGAATTCTTTATTTTTCAAAAAAATTAAGTATTTAAATTTCGTTATCAATATTTAATTTCACAGAAATATTCCTGGGTAATAAAAAAATCAATTTAATCCCAGTTTAATTTTTAATTTCAATTTTTTTTTATTATTCAGCATAAGAAGTAAAGTTTTTAGGAAGTATTATCTTTCTTTTTTATATTTTCAATAATCGCGGAATGGATAAGTGAGTCATTTTTAAAAATTTAATTCGATGAAGAAAATGCTTCCGAATTCATATACTATAAATTCTTTATAACTACGTATTTCAAAGATTCCTGTGAGTGTTTACCTTAATTAAAACCTCTGTTATATTAAATATTAAAATAAAAAGAATTCAAAGTCGATAATCAGCTTGAATTTTATATTACTATCTGCTGAGTCTAATTTGATATTAAAAAAGTTAGTGCTAATTATTTTAAAAAACTTGCACTGGATTTTTACATTCTCCGGTTTTTAAAAGTTTCAACATTTAATAATTTTTAAAATTAAATTTGCATTTATCCTCTGTATTTTATTAAAAATGATTTTATCAATTTTGGTTTGCGACAAATATCTTTGTATTTCAATTTCAGTTTCCGACTTAAATTGGTACATTTCTCTTAGTAAAACTCGTTAAAAATGTGTCATGACTATAGAATTTTTCAAAGAATTGATTATGAGTTTCCATCTGTAAATTATATTTGAAATACAGTTTATCAATTGCCTTTTCCAAAGTCCAGTATTAAATAACGGATTTAAAAAAAATTCAGATAAAACAAACACAGGCAGATAACAAAACAAAGCGGTATAATAAAATTCTTTTTTATAGATTATATAAATCACTGATATTCCAGGTTAATATAAATAATGATACTTATAAACAAATGTAAATTATAATATCTAAATATTTATAGAACAAAATGTATAGATAAATTTAAAATTACCGTTAGCTCGCCCATCAAGTTAATTGTAGTTGATTTCGGAATGTCAACACCCATAAATTTAATTATTAAGCTTATTTAATTTTTGTTTAACTGAAAGCAATAATTGATACATAAAACAGAGAAACATAAAAATATGAAAAACGTTTGTACAGAAATCTGATATTTTAACTAGAGTTTTTTAATGAATAAATAAATGCAAAGTTGTAAAAAGAAATAAAATGTTATTCAATGAGATGTTATTACTTTACTTACACTTTGATTTTACTTCTTAAAATGAAACAAAAGTTTCTTAATATCTTAAATAAGTAGGAGGTTATGTGTTTTTTAAAAATAATATCAAAAACAGTGTAGACTTCTCTTTATTTTAGCACCCTAATATTCGTTATTCGGGATTTTTGTATACAATTTAGATAAAAGATTTATTTAAACAAAAACAATTTTTGCTTTCTATTTTTTTCATGCAATATGATTTTCTTTATAAAGTGTCATTTATTAGAACCTTTTGTTAATTTTTTGAGATCTATGTATTAAAATTATTAGGATGAATTGCAAAATATATTAAACATTTTGAAAATTGATCCAATTTAATTGTTCTAAATCGAAAATATGAATCGGTTGTATATAATTTTAAACAAGTTTGTGATTAAATGATTATCTTTATTTAATTTTTTTAATCAGTTACATCATATGAAGATTTTTTTTTAATATGAAAAAAGAATGATTGAATTTTTTAAAGAAATTCAGTTTATTGTTATATTTAATTTTGAAGAAGTTCTCCTTATATACAAATGTTATTTGAATAAGGAATACATGCGCTGTCATAATATTGAAGGGTGGGTTAGGGTAATTATTATAGTTAAAAGAAATGTTATAAATTAATTTAACAATAGTAATTAAACTATATAGATGAAAGTAATTTCCAGTTTCTTCATTTTTAATTCCATTTTCGTATTTTAAGGAATCAACATAATTTTAACCCTGTGATTTATGTTTTCAAATTAAACTTTTCTTACTGTTACCTATAAACGCACAAGTGGTAACATTTTACACGTACCACTGCAAGATCAAGCTAAAAAACAGTTATTAAAAAATACAGAATATGACAGTTGTGTGCATTAAAAATGTAAAATATAAGGCAAATTTTGGTAAATAAATAAAAGAAATTGTAACAATTTTAAAGGACAGTGTTTTTTGCACACGCATATTAAACTTTTTCACTTTTGCATACGTTTTTTCAAAATGGTTTTTATATTCATTATCTTCTAGTTTTCAGCCTTTATTTCTTATGACATTTATTGTGATTTAAAAATATTTAAAATATCCAAGCAGTAACCGGGATCCAAACACAAATAATTTTACCAAGACCAGATTCAAGAAATTTGCCTCCATATTTTAATGAGTCAAATAAAATTTCATCCTGATTAATATTTAAGATATCTAAGAATAAATGTTCTAATTTGTACATTATATATTCAGTGTACTATTACAATAGCATATATACTAATTCGTATTAATGATATTTTTATTCTAAGAATAATTTTTTACCTTTTTATAATATTTTTAATTTGCTTCTTTAATTAATTTTTTAATAAAAAATATGGATGTCAAAACAAAACAAGAAAACCGAGCGATTCAGATAGAAATGCTCAGTGTATTGGAATTTTAATCATATTTAAAATTTAAAATTAATAAATTATAATATAATTATAATTTTTAATTAATTTCCTTATAATATTGCTTGATTTTTGACAAAAAGTATATATTCTACTTCTTACTAAAGTGTTATTTAAAATCTTTTTATTTTTATTATTTTCCACTTTTTAACCTTTGATATATTTCATGTTTCATGATTACATATCTCAAGAAATCTAAAAATTAGTGTTTCTCAAATTATTTCAAGATACCAGTGTGAAATCATTTTTAGCTAAATTATTACTTTAATTCATAATTAAGAGCTCTAAAATAATTAAAACATTGTACTCTCATCGGAAGCCAATACCGCATAAAATTTCAAAACCCTTGTAGATTTTGTAAACCTCTGTATCATTTTAAAAAATTAAGTTTCGAAAAGATTCGTTCTTTTACATAAAGATGTGTTAAAACGATTTCCTTTAATTCCGTTGAAGGTAAATCTAGATGTTCCTGCTTCCAGATAAAAACAAAGGCAATAACAAATTTAAAAAAGCTGTAATTTCATCCCCTCAAAAAGTTTAAATTCACTCTCATATTCTGGAAAGTAAAACAAGAGTTTTCGCAAAAATAATTGTTTTTAACTTTCTAAATATACTGAAGGAAGTCCATGTTTATTTCCTTTAACCATTTATTGTAAAAAGATGTACCAGCCAATGTTTGGTGTAAAACTTCAGAGCTACCAGGCAAAACATGCGAAGAAACTGTCTGTACTCGACGCTTTGTTGAAAAGACGTTTAACACGTCTCTATAAATAAAGAACTCTTGCGTAGTTGAGACGCTAACGTGTGTTCCCTCCAACGCATAAAATAGAAAAAATGTTTGTTATCTTTATGAGGTGTGTAGTGTGGGGAATTATAGGAAAAGTCAAGGGCAGAAATAAATTTTTAGAAATTCAGCGCTATATTGGAGTTGTAGAAAGATCTAGAATAGTCTTGTCTTGCCATTAGACAATGCATTCATGTAACAAACATATTAATAACCGTAATAATTTAAATGCCAATGAAAAGGGAAGAAGAATATACAATAGATCATGTTTATAGCGAACGATATTGTAGAGACCTGGAAAAAGTACTTTTATAAATATATTATCATTGTAGAGCATCAGTGCTTCCAATGTTTATGTATGCTGATCATTTTTGCTTTTTAATTGATCTGGCAAATAATCGCTCATATAAACTTTTTTATGACTCTTTTATAAACTTTAATGTATTTAAATTTTTAAAGAATTTCAAAGTAAAAGTTTTAGCTGAATTTTTGCTAATAATAAAAATATACTCAAAAGGGAGATGAAAACTGGAAAGCCATCCATTACTATTATTGGAATCGTTGTTGCCTACATAGACGGTTTTCTTGATTTTTCAGAAATCCTAGGCCTATTAATAGGCAAGTATTGCTCTCTTATCACGTGGTTCAAAATACATTCAGTAAATAGTAAATAGGAATTTCAAAATGTCGTTATAAGCTGATTTGTTCCCAGAGAAAATAGAAGTACAGGAATAATAAGTACAGGTAATAATTATACAGGTGTCACAACGTAATAAAAAAGAAAAAATATTACTTAATTATTGCAAATAAGACAAAATAAAAATGAAAATATCTGCAGCAATTAATCAAATTATAAAATATCAAATATAGACTTCGAGAAATCATTTGATAGAAACTTCTTGTTAGATAATCTTGAGCTTCTATAGATTTCCTAAAATATTAATAGTATTAGAAATCTGCATTATGGAGGTAGAGCACAAGTTATGGTAAATGGTACACCGTCAGAGATATTTGATATAAAACACAGATACATCTGATTTGGAATGCTTTTCATAATTGTAAGAGACTAGATAATGAGACAAGCATTAAAACATTAAAAAACAGGAATATTCTGCGATTTCACTTCCGCACTAGAAGATTTAGATTTTGCTGACAATATTGTTTTATTGTCTTCAATTTTTACTGACAAAAAAGTCATAGGGAATATTACCAAACATTTGGGCTTAAAAATGAATGAAAATAAAACAAAAGGGAGGGAAACAAATAATAAAATTAATAATTCATTTTTAATGAATCAAAATAAAATCGAAAAGGCTGACTGTTTTTCATATCCTGGAATTTTAATAGATAAAATGGGAGGCAAAGATGAAGAGAGCTAGATATGGAAAAAAAAAAAAAAAAACATCATTTATTCAGAAGAATGTATAGATTCTAGAAAGCCTCACATATAAGTAATAAACTCGAATTACAACAAGATTAGCAGTCCTTCTTTATCCACGTCACCAAAAGATAATATCTAATAAATAATAGTAAACAAGAAGAAACGCACTGGCATTGGCATTGAATGGAAAAAGGTAGACCAAGATCCTCATGACTTTAGAATTCATGGCAAATTCTTTTGAATGGTCGAGTTAGGGATGTGTTCGAGAGGCAGCGTCGGACCGGATTAAAAAGCTTGCAGCTGCTGTGGTCTCACGCACAAGCTTGGTGTAAAGAGAAATCATGAAAATGATGAAAACATGAAAGGTCAAAATGGAGAACAAAAGTCAGGTGAAAGGCATAAAATAGTAAATATGGTAAAATGAAAAAAAGATTAAGGGAAGGAATTTTCTTTAAAGCGTATCAATTAGTGTAACGCAGAATTTTTAGTTATAGACTGATAAGATTTAATCCAGTAAAGATATCTCAGAACAAATGTAAGCCAGTAGGTTCTGAGGCAGATGCGCTCGGTCGCATATGTGTATTACCGTTTCTCCTTTAAGGAAATTCGTAATTAACTTTCAACCCTTGACAGGGCTGGGTAATGACTGAATTTCATCGATATATCGTTTAACACATATCGATATTTTTCGATATATCGTGATATCATTATTTATTTATTGCTATTATAAGCTATAAATAGCCTCTCTTAACATACTGACTGATTAGAACGACTCCAAATAAAAGAAAATTTCAATTTATATAATAAAAATATTTGCTTTCTTTTGAATAAAAATTGTTATAAAATAAATGTGCTAAATTCACTTTAATAAAGTTTGTCAATGTCGAAGCAATATCAGCAAGTTACAATTTATAAAATTGCGTTTTTTCAATATAATAATTTTTAAAATTTTATTCTTTTTACTGCTGATTCAAAGAAATTCAGTTTCTTTCATTATTCATAAAAAAAATAAAGAAAACGACATAATAATGCCTTTAACAAGTAAAATTAAGTAGTTTTGATAAATCATGAATTCAAAATCTGATATCTTGAAAAATTAATTTTATATATGAATTGCATATATTTATATTTGAATGACATTCTTATTTTAATAGTATTATTGGTAATTTTAATTTAAATAGAAATATTAACGAAAATTTTGTATGAAGGTCAATAAGAATGATGAGCAACGTAAATAAACATTAACAGGTAGCCAGAACGAAATCGAAAACGTAAATTAATTATGAATATCGATTTATTGTATCGCGATTTATCGCGAGCGTCAGGCCAAAGCGGCGGTATAACGTTTTTTTTTTTTTTTTTCCCTTAATGCGAGTACGTTTAGTAGTGAAAATGCGAGCTGCGAATAAAATTTCTGAATTAATCCTTGTTGTTTTTATTTCTGAAGATGAATATTTTTCGACTAAACAAATAACAGTCAACAGCCTTTTAATAACCATAATTATTTTTCCATAACGGTATCATTCATTTAGAGAATAGTTTATTCCATAATGACATGCTTAAAGCAAGTATTTTTATATATTAGAACATGACAATATTTATATAAATATTAACAGAAATTGGGTATAAAGATGAAAAAGAATGAAGAGCAACAAAAATAAACACTAATTGATAACCAAAACGAAATCGAAAACGCAAATTAATTGTGAATGTCGATTTATTGTATCGCGATTCATCGTGAACTATTATTCATGATCATGATTTCGACAGATCGATATTTTTCGAAAACTGGCATCAAAAAATCGATTTCTCAAAAATAACGTGCCCCCCCCGATAAATCGAAATTCGACACACTCTAACTCTTGACTGCCGTCGTCGAATTTCAGCGTGTAGTTGGTACCGTGGTAGCATATTTTCTAATGTTAATATAATAATTGATACAAATACATGAATTTAAAAAAAGATGATTTACAAAGAAAAGGATAAGTAGATGATTATCTGCCTGCAAAATTCACATATCTTATCTATAATGATTTATAGATATTTATTCTAAATAGAAATAAATAACGACCCTGAAAACATTCTTTTTTTAAGGAAGATATTTTTTTAATAAGTACCAATAAATAAAATGAACCTGTTTTCTCCCATAATAATCAAGTGTAACAAAATAAAATTAGAAAATACATACGAAAAAGAACAGAATCTACTGTACAAATATGAATTTTGAACGTTTTTTTCCCCAACCAACTGAAACCAAAATTTGACGCGTTGTAACTGTAATCAAATCACATACCGAACTTCATTGATTTAAGTCATTGCGCTTCTGAGTTATTGAGCTTACAAGCATGAGAAAGTACCGACCGACAAATGGTCTGTTTTCTTCTTTGACAGAGTCGATTCAAGATTTGATAAGAATCTACATTATATATATTAAACTTGTATACCAAATTTTATATATCTAGCTCTTTAAGTTTTGTAAATATCGAGTTTGATTGAACTCGTGTTGTTCCTCTTCATTCTTTTTCATCTTCAGACGAAATTTTTGTTAATATTTCTATAAATATTGTTATGTTTTAATGTATAAAAATTCTTGCTTTAAGCATGTCATTTTGGAATGAATTGTTTTATGTTCCCGAACTGAATGATACCATTATGGAAAAATACCTGCGGTTATCAGAAGGTTGTTGACTCTCCTTTGTTTAATTGCTAAATATTCATCTTTAGAAATAAAAGCAAAAAGGATCAATTCAGATTTAATCCACAATTTTATTCGCAGCTCGCATTTTCACACTCAAGCATACTCGCATAAAAAAAAGAAGTTCCGTTATACTTCCCGTTTCGCCTGGCAGCTGAATTGCTTGCTGAAGTCCTTTCAAAGCTAGTTTGAGTGCTCGATCAGTCTTGATACAGCTTCCGATACTTATCGAATTTTTAATGCGTATCGAATTGACGATACTTATCGAAATTTCAATACATATCAAATTGCCGATACTTATCGAAATTTCAATACATATCGAATTTCCGATATTTATCAAATTTTCAATACAAATCGGAATTGCAGATACTTATCGAATTTTCGATACTTATTCAATTTTCGATATATGTTGTATTTTCGATACTTGTCGAATTTCGGGTAATTCCGAGATTTCAATAGTGATCGAATTTGCATGTCTATTGAAAATCAGTCCTGGCAAGGTTTTACGAATATTTTTTTTTTAATTTTTGGATTTCAAGGCATTATTTTGCATATCGGTAAAAAATATTTGTTGTTTTTCTTTTATTTTCTCTTTAATCCGCATGCTTTTCTGTCGTATGCACTTTTATATTTCTGAAAGTGTATAATGTTTCTTGTTTTATATTTTAAAAAAATACTCTTTTCCGATTTCATTATACATTTTTTATTACAATATATTATTATTTTTTATTTAAGATAATGATATTTTTAATGGAAAAATTTTATTACTTCAATTTATTCCACTTTATGTGATTAGATTATATGTTGTGCTTTTTTCAAATTTTCAAGTGTTTAAAGAGTTTTCTTTTCTTTCCTTTTTTTTTATTAATGTTCATTGCTTATTTTCAAGTACACAGCATTCTGAATTGATTTTAAAATTCCTGCATTCAATTAATTTAAGATTTTTTTTAATTATTATTTTTCTGTTTTTATATAAATATATTTTAGTGGTGATTTTTCAATCTTTTAACTGTTTTTATATGATCCTTTTTACAAACCCCCCTCATTTTAATTTTTCATATTTTATTTTAATTTTATTTCATTTCAAATTTTGTAACGTGCAAAAATGTTGATAGAATACTCAGAAATAAAAGATAACGAGAATTTTATTATTCAGAAACACAGCGTTGTAATTAAGTGTTGGTTCTTTTTTCATTGAGTTTATATTAATGACGATATATAATGGCTTTTCTTAATCGTGATCAGGACTTTTTCTAAAATTTTTAATGTATTACATCATTTGTCCATAAATAAATTTACCACTATAATATTTGTTATTAATTTTTTGCTCATTTCGGAATTACTATTTTTTCGTATCTTTTCGAGTTTTGAAATAGTAAATTGAATGATTAATTTTATTTATATGACATATCTATTGTTAAAATTCTAGCGCATATTTAAATTAAATCTGCTAATAATACTATTAAAATTAAAATTAAAATTTATGTAATTCATATACAAAGTTAATTTTTCAAGATATCAGATTTTAAATTCATGATTTATTAAAACTACTTAATTTTACTTGTTAAAGCCATTATTATGTTGCTTTTCTTTTTTTTTTATGAAGAATGAAAGAAACTGAAGTTTTTTAAATCAGTAATAATAAGAGTCAAATTTTAAAGAATTTTTATATAAAAAAATCGCAATGTTATAAGTTGTAACATGTAAGCATTGCTTTGGCTTTGACACACATTATTAAAGGGGTTTTAACACAATTATTTTCTAAATATTTTTATTAAAAAAAACTAATATTTTTATTATATATATTGAAACTTCCTTTTATTAGAAGGAGCCGTGGTGGCCTGGTGGTAAGGCCTCGACCTCGGTACCGGAGGGTTTCAGGCTGGAGATTGGATTCCACCGAGGAACCGTCGTGTAAGTGGGTCTGGTGCACGCCAAATCCTCCGCTGGTGTGGCGTGGTGTGTTGAGGGGGGTGCCAGCTCAGATGTCACCATAGTCATCTGACCGCCGCTCAGAATTACGAGATCCATCCCAAAATAGCCCTAGTGTTGCTTTAAAACGGGGCGTTAATATAACTAAGTAAAACCTTTTATTAGGAGTCGTTCTGATCAGTCAAAATATTAAGAGATGCTATTTATAACTTATAATAGCTATAAATAAATGATGATATCACGTTGTATCGAAAAAAATCAATATGTGTTGGACGATATATCGCAATGATAAAGTTCGGTCATCGCCGGGCTCTAATCATAAGACAGTTTATTCTACTGATTATGCTCAGAATAATCCTATATAATTCTATTTCATTCATCTATATCTCACTTCCATTTGAGTCTTCACCATTGTCAAAGAGGTTTCCGAGGTTTTGGAATAATGAAAATAAATTCAACTAGATTTCGTCATCTCATTATATTTTCTGATTTACTCATTAATCGTGAGGGTTATATACCCGACTGATCGACTCTTCTTCCAGTCGAAGTTGAAAGAAAAAGCAATTATATTCAAACGATCTCTAGCAGTCTCTTCAATAAATAAATCAAATGTAAACACGAATATCTCATTTCTCATGGGATTTAGAGCGTCAACGATGGCTCATCTAGGTTGCATGATTTTGTTCTGTTCGGAACGAGGTCGCTTCTTTCGTCGCAGTACGAATTGGAGGATTAGCAAAATAAAGACAGTCTTTGATCTTCGGAAAACGGGTTACCATGCATGACAGCGGCTATTTGGCCCGGTGCCTTTTCTCTGCACTTGCTGCTTAAAAGGCACTCGCAATATATGCAATAAGGATCGCTTTTCACTTGATGTCAATTTTTTATTTATGAAGATAAGTGGTAATCTTCTTTAGCTGTTTGATAAATGAAGAGCCGTGTTTACTACTTTAACATCTTCTGATGACGTGAAATTTACACTTGTTTGTTTCGGAAAGAATCAGATCATTTTAAAAAAGAATGTGTATTTTCTAAAATAAATAAAACACTGATTATAATTTAAAAAAAAACGCATACTTCTATTAGAGCATTAAAAAAGAAAAAAATATTTTTATTTTAATTATTTTTTACTTTTTGTCAAAAATCAATTATTTGTTGAAATCAATTATTTATCAGTTTTACAGCCACTTGACACCATTCGTACGGAAACGAAACGCAATTTAATAAATCAAATGATTAACTATTAAAATAATGTTATTTGTTGGAAATATCCATTTGTAAAAAATTTTAGAATACTTTTAAGATTGAAAAATTGTTTAAAATATTGCATTCTTACAAATATGGAACAAGCCTGCACGATAATGTGCAATAAGCAAGCTGTTTCATGTCATATCCTAATATATTTTTATTAGTTTGAGCTTTCATCAAGAAACTGCTTCATTCGAATTCCATTTTTTTCATTTTATTTGCCTCCTTTAAGTTTTCTTGTAATTTACGAAGTTTAAAATCTGCTTTCTATATTTTACTCAGATCTAGCTTTTGGTTTTTATTTTTTATAATTATAGGCTGATTTCTTTGAAATTATCTTATTTGTGACTTACCTAAAAGTGTCATTTGCTGATCGCTTAAGAATTCGGTAGAAGCTGGAAAAAGATATTGTTAACCTAGATTTTTTTTTTCTGTACAAGCTGATAATTGTTGTCAAAAACTTTTTCTAAAGATGAATGAAAGACAAACAGAAGATGTCATATAATGCCCCGGTTCAAATTAGGCCATGCGAAGTTCTTTGATCTACAATATGTTGAAACACAGAAAGCTGTTAAAGATAGGATATGAGATTCAAGAATAATGAGAGACAGTGTAAGGTACAAATATCTTTAAATCAGACATATTGCCTACTTCTGTACTTTAAAGCTTTAAATGCAGTGCCTTAAAAAATCCAATATTGCTTTGCAAAATAGAACTATCTACCATTAAGATATCTGCATACAACAGAAAATTTATCAGCATTATTTTCTGAAGGATAAAATTACAAATCTTTCATAACAGGAAAAATGGCTCAAGCTTCATCTAAAAGTAATCGAAAGAATGACGTTTATCACTTATTAGTCCTAGTTTATCACTTAATAGGTGTATTTCTTGTGTCGTCCCCCACCCCCGTTTTCACGTTTTTAGTCATAAATAGGGCATCATCAGGTTCCCTTCCTGCCACTTAAAGCGAGAGAACATATGTGAAACTCATGTCAGTTTATTTGGTTTAATTTAATTTAAATTTATTTTTTTAAAAGAAAGTTAAAAGGTACTTCAAACTATGAGCATATTATCTTCCACGAGAAAGACTGGGCAACTAAATGTATCCTTAGTCTCATGATTTCCCTCTCTTTAAATAGAATTTTGCATTCTCTAACTGACAAGATAGTTTAATGGAAGCAATAGATGATTTCATAACTTATAAAAAATATTTTTCTTTCTTAGTATATGAAGTATAAAAAGTGAAAATATAAATATTCGACCTCGAGATTTTGATGAATCTTAGACCCTTTTCGAGTCCGAGAAAAAAAATTACCTTTGTCCTTATGGCCTGTGGAAACGTTTGGCCTGTGAAAACGATAACGCAGCAATCTCGGAGGATGAAATTAGTATGCGATCTTAGATCAAAATTGTAAATCTATTTCAAATTTTGAACGTAATCCTTCAAAATAAAGTTTATCTTTCTACCCCTCAGTGGCCTTGAACATGATAAATCAGAAACAGAATGAACTAGATGTATGGAATTTATAGCCGGAATTGTTGATGGATATTAAATTTTTACCAAATCCATAAAGAGATGAATCGTAGGTATGTGAAAGCGAGAAATAATGAACGTTAGCAGCTAGGTGCAATAATTTGTGATGAACGGCAAATTTTAGACCAAATTAGTCAGCGGAAGATACACTAATATAAAATGCATATTTGACATAGTTAAGCGCTAATGTACTCTAGAAAGTTGCTGAACATTTCAAACCATATCGATAGACTGGCATATATTTTCTTCTGGTTTAAATATATTAAATAAGAAAAATAAAAAAATGCCTTGTTTGCATTTCAACACAGAGAAACAATTATTAAGTTTTAAAAGATATTTTTAAGTTGAAAATTCTAAGTAACTTAAAAAAGATTTAATTAAGATTTATATTAAAATTTTGAGGTGATCATATTTTTGATTAAAATTTTTCTGTTGACTTTACTTTAGAATGATGTAACATAAAATTTTATAATTAAGATTAATGCTAAATATAGCAAAAACCATGAATTTTCAACGAGTTAATTTTTGTTCTGAGATTTGCAGAAATTTCCTTCAAAAAGTAAATTAATCGAAATTTGATTAACAGGAAACGCTTTCTAAAAGTTTAAAGATATTCTTTAATTTTTTCAACAAAAGTTTAAAAAATATACCCGCACTGTAATGAATAAAAGACTGTAAAATATAAAAAAGAATTACTTTTTTCATTTTTAATTGCTTTATTTTATTGTAAGTAAATTGAGATGATATAGGAGAGACTGTTCTCATTTCGAATGTTTGTTAGAAAAAAATAGTAAAATCAAGTGAAATAAATAAGAGCTGGCCCAATTCGGTTTAAGTAGGACGCTAAAATAGAAAGCTAACCTTACTTAAAATTACTTTATTTAAGTCGATGCTATCATTGAGCAGTAAAAATAGATCTAAATGTTTATTTTTATTGATAGAATCTTCCAATAATCTACACATCTTGTTTATCTTTCAATTTATACGCTCTAAATTTCAGTCAAACGTAATTCCCCGATATTTCTTGAGGATCTCAAAAGACAACGACAGAGAATATCTGAGTGTATATGAAGTAATGCATTGATCCATCACCACAATTAGAGATCCTTCATTAGCTTTATGGGGAGTTCCAGCAATTATCACTTTACGGCTGAAAAAAAACTTATTTTGCATAACTTGCTCGCATGTATAAATGTATTAGGTCGTTGAAAGTAGGGCATAAGAACCGGGAAAGGTGTCTTACCTGCTATCGACAAAGACGCCTTCTTTCGTCTTAAACAATACTCAATTGTCGGAGAGTCAAATTTAAACTGGATCCTTGTGGAGAGACGTCCCCCACCTCTCCCCACGCTTTTAGCACTCCTTCTTTTTGGTTTTAATGACCCTCTTTCAACCACGAGACGCCAACGAACAGATGCTGTTCCGATCTGCATCGTTTGCGAGACGATGTCTCAATGTTGGCACTCACGTGGTAATTGTTCGCCTGCAAAAACGATGAGAGTTTAATTCAAAAGATAATGGAAAAAGATTTCGCATAATTGCCATGTAACGTAAACATATACGTATGACTTCTTCACTTTGTTTGTTTACAGTTGTTACTTTGTGAACGGAGAAATTGTTGCTTCTCATTTTTATTATGAAAGGAAGATTACTTTCATATTAATAGCTAAAATCTCGACTGCAATACCAGAAATTAAAAAAGAAACAATTTTCATCAAAGAGTAATGGTATCGTCAATATCTTTAAATACAATTTGCTCAAAAGAAAATTCTCTCTCATGAGTACATATGTTAAGGAAATTCCAAATGGAAGCCTTTCCTTAATCCGAAGAAAACATGGTTTGGGACTTAAGTAGTAAATAAGAATTCGTGTTGAAATTATTCTATCAAAATTTTCCACTACCAATAAACAAAATTTTTCGAGCTGAAATGGAAATGAAATTTGCCCGGGGTTGGAGGGATAATGATAAGTTACTAAGAATATAGTTTTGCTTGAAAATGTACACTGAAATTCCTTTTTTTTTGTCAATATCTAAAAAAATTAAGCATTAAAATTAATTTAATGTGAATTACTTTGTTTTAATGTATGCTTGCTTGGAATTCTGGAAATTCAGTTTTAAATTTTTTCAAATTTAGAAATTCACTTCTACTTTTTAACTTACAAATATATATGTAACCACAAAATGTTTGAAGCACTGATTTTTTCTATCTATTAAGCACCAATGCTTTTTCTCAGAACAATGGAGGAATACTCTATAGGAAAACAAAAGTTTAGGGGGGGGCAGCGTTTTTTTTTATTTTCTCGTGTAAGAAGCATGCAAAGAAAAGTATTGTAATCGTAAAAAAATTCCAACGTGAGGCTTTAAGGAATCCCCACGTTTCAGAACGTCCTTAACTCTTAAAAGCACATTTTTGGAATTCTATCTATCAGTCTCTTTGTCAGCCTGTAAATACGGTACTCAAAAATACTTTGAGCTAGAAGGGTGAAATTCGGTATATGTTCTCTACTCAAAATTTGCCCTTGGAATGCTTGGAATGCTAACCTTATAAGATTAATTTAATTATTTCTCATTTTCATGTCCTTATTGCCAGTTGCAATAAAAATCAACATATTTTATTGTAAGTCATTTTATTTCATGAAATATGTATTGAAAAAGTACAATTTTGTTTCATGAAATATGTATTGAAAAAGTACAATTTTGTTTCATGAAATATGTATTGAAAAAGTTCAATTTTATTCAATCCGGTCATATTAAAAACATATGTTAATTTTTTTATTATTTGTTGTAATATACATAATAACATTCAAAGCTATTTTGAAATTCATACAAGATGATTTATCGTTATAGTAGCTATTCATATTGCCTTTATAGAAGGATAAAAAAAAAGCATAAATACATGCAAATTTCTTCGACTGGAGTTTTATTCATAACGTCTAAAAACATTGTTGAAAATTATTGATTTTTGAATATTTTATTACTCTTTATGAATTAAAATTTCACATTATAATTATTAAATTTTAAAATAAAAATTTTAGATGTTTTTCCCCTTTGATTTGTCTTTGCTTTTCGGATTTTTTGAAAATTACATCTGATCACATTATTTTCCACGAAACACACTACAAATAAATTTAACAAATGATTCTCCGGAATTTGTAAAAAATAAATAATGTTAAAAATTTTAAATTATTGTAATTTAATATAGATCAGTCAAGATATAGATTTATTATATTACGATACTGACTTTTAAAAATATCCTATTTGTTTCAATAGAATATACATAGCCAGATAGACACAAAGAATTGTCAGTGATACTTTTCAGTTCTGCTGATCCTCTAAATAGCAGTCAATTCATTGAGAAAGTACGCAATAAAATGAGAAAAGAGTTATGCCTTCCGTCTCAAAAGTAAACATGGGATTTTGTCAACAGTTTTAGCACCACCATTTTCTTTCCAGATCTAAAGCCAAATGTTGGAAAGGTTTCTAGAATGTCTCAGAGATAAGATTTCTGGCATTATTTGTTGCTGTACGAAATCGAGGTCACCTAGACGAAGGTGGAAAATTTCACCTTTAATAGTTGCAAAAATTTCAGCTCTTAGTGCTACCCTTATCGACCATTTCCTTTTAAATTCAGAGTAGATTCATTCGCTTTACACAGTGGATTCAGTTAATTTTTTAGTCTGAGAAGGAATTCATATTTTGAATTATACATAAAATAGTGATATTCAGTTCTTTGAAACTGTAGTTTGTAAACCTAGATTCTGGCCTTTTGAATTTGGTATAATAACTAGATAGCAAAAATTAGTAATTAGAATTCTGATGTGATATAGACAAGTTTCTAATATCGAAGTTTTGATTACGCAATTAATAATTTTAACAATTTTGATCAAAAATCTAACTGTAAGTTAAGTTGTCTTCATTATTTTTCAAACATTCATTGTTCTCCTTTATCATACTTTTTTGCGGTACCTTCTTCTCTTTGAACAGTGGGTAAAAACCTGAGTATTGGTACTGCGCATGCCCAGCCGATGGAAATTGATCAAAAGGAATAATTCGAGTAGTTTTGTTTCCTACACGAAGAGAGGAATACAGTTTTCTTCTGCGCTTTACCTGACGATATATTTAATTATTAAGCACAATATTAAATAAATCATACGCTGAATGAAGTTTACGGTACTGGTATTTATACACAAGCCACCTTTCATATAAAGAAAAAAAAATTAGGATAATTATCAATGATCCACCGCTTTTTATATTAATGCCTTACAGATTGCTTTACGTTCCAATTTCTGTTTTAATTATCTTTTGGAAATTAACATAAGAATAGCTGCCGCACTTTGACCAAGGAGTCGATTTTCTTTTCTTTCTTTTGAAATTTCATTCTGTAAATAATTCAACAGGCCAAATTATGTATAAATAATTATTTGTGTATAATTTGACTTTAATAATCATCGTGGTATTCAAAATTTCATTTTCTATAAGAAAAGTTGGATTATTTTTATGATAGAAAGATTCTCATGTTATGTGAGAGGGAAGTTTGGAGGAAGATGTGCCATCTTCATTATTTGACATCTATTTAAAATTAACTCATGTAGCTTCAACAAATCTGACAACCATGTATACATTTTTTATCAAACATCTGATGTAAAAGTTCATATTTGAAAGAATAGAAGGAGTGAAATAAAAAATCCTGCTAGTCTTTAGTTCATAAAAAATGAGTAATTTCTGTAGAGGTATAGTTTAGTAAAATGCATGTATAACTTTTTGGATGATTCTTAAAGTTTAAATGTATATTGCTATGCCCCCAGAATGATATCAACTAAGCTTTTAAGTAACTTATAGCACAAAAGTTGTACATTATGATGTAACATTTCTCTCTCTCTTTTCGTTAAAAAGAGATTTAAGGAGAAACGAAATTTCCTCTCCATGTAAACGGGATAGCTCATCTTCGAATTCAGTTCAGATATTTGACCCTCTCGGAAAAATATTTCTTACCTGTTCTTATCTAATAAAAATATTTTGAAAGGTCATTTATGATTTTAGGGAGTATTGTTAGAGAATTTTCCAGAAGTCGCGAGGGAGAATCATTGGAATTGGCAATCTTAATATAAGGAATCTACCAAAGACCTCACAGGTTGGCACAGGTTACTATAAGCATATAGTTTAAGTAACATTTATGTAGTAGACATTGTCAGCGATGAAGTATTTTTATATTTTATTTTTAAACAATATTCATAAAAAATAATTTGACTTGAAATACATTTAAATTAATTTAGCCTGAACGAATCGGTACAAAATTTTTAATTTGGTTTCGATTTTAAGAATATTTCCAAAAACATTGAATGGCGTATGATAAAATGAAGAAATTTTATTCTCAACATTTTATAAATATTTTTAAAAAAAATCAAAATAAAATTCAATAGCATGTTTAAGCTGGAGATGTTCGCTCCACTTGAAAATTAAATCGAAATAGTTACAGCAAAACAATCGGAACTCAATTTCAAATAGAGTTTTTCAACAATAGAAGCATCTGAAACGATTCAAATCACTATCTGAATTTCGAAATGATTAAAATATTGGTATTTCAATATTGATGGAATTATGTTGTTTATATTTCCGTCATTATGACGTACTAAGCTCTAAAACTCGTTATTTATTTAAATTCAACGACTTTCATTTTTCAGTGTACTAATTAATGTATCTAATAGTATAAAAGGATGTGTCAGGCAAATAATTAGTCATTTGTTTTTCTTTATCATGAAAACGTATTTTTTTTTCAAAATGTAAACCATCAGAAGTGGGAACTAATATCGGTAATTAACACTTTTAAAATAAATTTCGGAAAATTTTGCTTTATTTCTCATTTTGGCAGTACAAGAGACAATGGAAATCTTTTAATTAATTCCCTTTCCTTGTATCAGCATTAAGGCAAATTCGTTAACTGTATATTTCAATATCTTTTCTTTCTTCAGAGAATTTTCTAAAATTTTCATTATTATTTGCATTTAATTTGAAGCGAATATCATCACATTTGAAGAGAAATCATTGCTCTGAGGTCTTTTAGGTTTTAGTTATAGTTAAATAATGTAACCTTACCGAGAAGCAAAATCGTCAGATTCAAAAGAGCTTCCGTTTCAAAGAAGATATCTTGTAGAAATTTACTTTGAAATTTATTTTTCTGTTATTAATAAACAAAATAATTTGAGATGTTGCTTTTGTTATCCCCTTTCACTTTTGCTTCCGTCATTGAATTTGTTTTCTTCTTTTTCATTTGCTATCAGTCAAAAATATTTTAGTACACGAATATCAGATCAGCCTTCCACTCTTCATGTTCTTCTTTTATTCATTCATGGATATTAGTTGTTGGTAAAATAATTTACTCATATCAAATGATACGTTAACGAATGAAACTGTATTTGTTATATATGAAAAAATCAGAAACGACTCTTTACACTCACTTACTGAAGATTCGATAAATTTTCCTGGGAGTTAGCAGTATATTAAGTTCTACTGATATTCAATAAAAAAAGCGCTTTGAATAAAAAAAACAAGTGATTTAGCAATTTTTATAAAATAGTTCCCGTTTTTATTAACAATTCATTCAATCTAAATGCTCCAAAATTTAGGTTTGTTTTTTGTTTTTACACGATTGCTTTGTAAATAAAATGTAAATTACGCTCCTATGCTGTTGGTTTTATTACGAATCGTAGTTTTTTACGGATATAACAAACAATAATTTATTTTAGCTAAGGAATTGGAGCTTAACCCAGGGTCCTTATAATTTTTGCTTTCCTAATAAATTTTGTTGTTAAATGAAATAAAAGAATGTATTTATTTAATTACATCGATTATTTTAACATTCTTCTTGCTAGTTGTATATGAGCTAATTATCACAGACAAAATTTCCTTTTTATAAAAAGTTTCTATGTTTAGTATACCATTAAATAAATCTTTTGAAAGGATCTCTTCTGTTCTGGAAAAAATTTCTTGAACCCATTTTTTAATATTAGCAGGACCACAAGATGATCCATTTTTGCTTGAATTATTCTGAAGAATTTCCATCTCATTAAAAAAAATTCTGCTGTAGAAAAATTTTCTCAATTCTTTTTTTAAAATGTCGCATGAAAAATTTCGAAGAATGTTATTTATTTGGCTTTACATAAGAAAAAAACAAATAAAAGTAGGGGAACAGAGTACCTTATTCATAAAAGTTTCCGTTTATTTAATTAGTAAGATTTCCTTCTTCAAACAACTGAAAAGTATCGAGCATTACCTGATATAAATAAGTATATCCTAACAAGAACTTCCTTCTATGGATGTTTCCAATGGAATCACCCATTAGATATTACTTTCGATTGCAGCTGTAAGAATTTTTCGTTTTGACGAGATAATAGAGGGATATATTCTGCGTTTTACAAAACTGGTTTGTAAATTTGAATTATAAATAAAGGAGAACTATCTAATACGTTGTATCATCTTCACGAGCTCATTGCGAATTGAATTTAAAAATACAGAATCGCACATTTGTAAATGACCAAAAAATATGACAGACGAAGATTACTGAATGTGACTTGGAAAACTGTGCTTTTATTAGACTAGAAGGATCAAGTCTCTGATGTAAGCGTAAATTCTATTACTGAAATGATAATTCAACATCACAGTTCTATTTATTGTGTAATTTCAATGCAGGTAGTTTAATTTTGTATTATATAGTTATTTGTACTATTTTTTGCTTTTATTCGTTGACTGATATAATAGATTCAAATAACTTTTTGTACGAAATTTTCAATCATATCAGTTTTAGAAATTGCGTTTCTTTTTAAAATTAGTATTTCTCAAATTTCCATTTGTTAATAAATATTAATTGCTAGATGAAAAAAAAATTTCACGCTGAACAAATCTCCTTTTTGTTTTGAAGCAGAGATTTTACGCAGTAGTGAACCTGAAATTTACAAAAATTACATTCCTTACTCTAAGACAAGTAGGAATGCAAAATGAATCATCGATGAAATTGTCCTTCTGGAGATTATTGGATTAGCCTGTCTTAGACTATAAAATTCTACTCTGAATGATACACAAACCTATCAGGTCTTCCGATTTTCTTTCCCGCCGAATAAAAATATCAAGGCAACATCCAGATTAAAATAACAAATAGCCTATTATTTCAAATTTTCTTTTGTTGATTCCAGAGGCTGACAGCCATCTGAAAGACTATTTCACAATTCTGGTTTCTCATAACTTCCGCGAATGCTGTCATAAACCCCAGTGGAATTTTCAGCCTTTAAATTGAGAAAAACATATAACAGAGTAATGTCCTGGTATTTTGATTCTTTTGTTGGGCATGTGAGTCGTCGCAAGATCTGTTAAAATTAGAGGTTTAGGATGCAATTGCCAACGCATTCACTTCCGTTACTGTCACTTTATCATCAGCCAGAGCATTCACCTTTTCTTTCTTTCTTTCTTTTTTTGCGATTTTGTATGTTTTGCTTAATGTTATCTCACTGAAACATTAAAGATACATTTCTTTTTCTCAGTTCCCTTTTGAGCGTGGTGTGTTGTCAACTGTTTCTTTCAAAGAAGAAGCTGCTCTCTAATTTTTTTGTTGTTGATATTTTTAACAGCTGCAGTGTCTGGAAATCTTTTACTGCTTGCATTTGCAATATAATGCAGTGTTTGATAAAAGTATTCCTTTTTCAAGGAACAGCTATGAGAAACATTGCTTTCATCATTCATTGGAAACTTTGCTTTCGTTTGTTAAATGGAGGAAAGTATCAGCTCATCTGAGAAATGAGGACTATGCCATTGTCTTAGCTTAACTTAACTGTAATGCAACTCAGTTTATAATTAACCAGTTAATGATCTTATTCATATAAAAAGTAGGGTCTTAAAAATAGCAATGGACTCTAATTAAATCTCAAATTAGACTTTGAAGTTTTCTTTCTGACTAAATTCTTCTACCATTTTTGAATTTTAGAAGAGTATTTATTTGCATAGTATGGTGTGTTTATAGTAATGAATGAGCTCATAGTTGAACAGCATAAAATGGTTAATAATTATTTATTTACTTTCATATATTAGGTGTTACACTATTTAATGATATCCTTTGCACTTTTAGGAAAACCGAATTACTCAGTTTATAACTACCGCCACATCAAAACTAAACTAAGGCGGAAGTCATTCTGAAGAAAGTAAAAGTTATAATGACTTGATGAAAGTTATAGAGACCAATGCATGAATTTTTGGCAGTTTAGCATGTGTTGGATTTTTGATGTTTCTAAGATTCATTAATGATGATTGATAACTTTTCGTGATATAACCAACTTTATTCAGAAGAAAATGAACAAGACTTCTTTCTCTCTATTCTTCAACTTATTTATATTTATAACTAGTATTATATTATTGAGATTCAAAAAGAAATCTTTAACTTTATTTTCCACATCACTTTTTTCTATTTTTGTCTATCCAATTTCAACTTAAAAATCATTTTTAAGACTTTAAATTATTTAGTATTTTTGTTTTTCTTATCAATATATTCTTAGGGCAAAGGCGCCTTTATTAATGATAGCGACAACTGAACAAAAAATACGACTCCGTAAAATGAACTCAGATTATGTGGATATTTTATAATTTGTTACACCAGCAGCTTTCAAGTAAAACACACGCTGGGTTTGATTGCCATTTTCATATTCGGATAGTTCAAATTCTTTTGCATACACCCATGGCAGTTGGATACACTTTTAAATAACTTCCAGATTATTCTAATATAAAATGAAAGTACACCGAATTGTTTAAATTGTCATTACTCCTAAACACCTATTCCTAGTTTAACTATTGAAAAATTGCACTTAGTGAGTATATGAAAATGCTATTTTAATTTCAA
Source organism: Argiope aurantia (assembly GCA_026543865.1). NCBI lineage: Eukaryota > Metazoa > Arthropoda > Arachnida > Araneae > Araneidae > Argiope > Argiope aurantia. The sequence continues at coordinate 334,815 of JAPMOR010122209.1, read as the reverse complement.
ATAACGATTATGAACGCAAATATCTAACGTATTATTAACTCATTATAAGAAAATTCTTACCAAATTGTATACCATAGAAAGGGATCTGTAGATTTTTCTTTTAGATATTCATATAAAAATTCGATTTTAAGTCGTAACTAAAAAATAGTAAAATACTAATTTATCATGTCTTAGAATTGTCATATCTGTCTCTTAAAGAACACAATATATGATTCAAAATGCTGACAGTTGACCCCCTCCCCCCACCGCTCGGATTCGCTGTCAGAAATTATGTAAGTTCAAAACAAAACTTTCGTTTCATGAATCAAATCAAATATCGAATAGTTTCAAGTTTTACTCCTCTATGGAAAATCTCAATATTATTTTTAAAAATAAGTATCTCTCTAGAATGAAAATAAATATAATACAATATTTTGAAAACAATGTAAAAGGCTATTAATGTGAAATTAGAGAGTAATTTAAATTTATTTATTTATTTATTGAAATATGAAATATTTGGTAATGAATCAATTCATGTCGTAACACACGTATTCATATCACTAACTAGTGCAATAATACATGATTCTCCCCAAATTATACTGTTTTGAAATTTGATAGTTCATAAAAAGATTGTTATTTTGAGACCTTGGATTTGTAGAGCTTTATGACAGAGCGTAACATCTCATGGAATTCTTCAAAAGAATTTCTAGATCTCTGTTTCTAAAATAGATAGAATCACAATTCTTCCTCTTTCCAAAATCACCAATTTTGTTTCCAAAGTTGTTTGTTCGCCAAGCCTCCAAATTGTCTCCAACTTCGGAGATCTGTTAAGAATTTCTGTACCCCCCCCCCCCCCCCACTTTAAGACTAATATAGCAGGGAAAGAATATAAAAGATTCGAGCCTTATCCAAAATTTTTCAATTATATTAATGTATGTAATGCTCATAGGTTCGGTAGAAACTTGTTCCTTTTGATAAAATTCCAAAAATTAAGAAAAAAATCACGAAAATAGTAATTAATTAAAAGAGAATATTCTGATTTCAATTATACACTATCTACCAATAAGTATTTGGACACCCATGCAAATGGAGATATCTGCCGACCGGATCTACGTCACGCCTTCTGTAATTAAATATTGTGTAGGAAACAGCTTTGCATTAGTCACAAGCAAGATGCCACGAATTTCAGAGGTGTCTGACATCGAGAAAGGTCCAATTGTCGGATATCATAGAAATGGCCAACAAAATCCATGAAAAAGTCTTCTAGTATAAGGTGATTAAAATTAAACTGAAGGTATTGAAGTGACTCGGAGCTCCGCTTCTACAGAACAGATCAAAATGAAACTTCATATATTTATTACTTAGATCATGGAACCGAGGTTTCCGTCGGAAAAAATAGTTTGAAATTTTGCCAATTAACGGCATTGTACTGCTTGAAACCATATGCTAAAGGGTAGCTCATTTAATTTCGCTATAAAAGAGATACGTATGGTTCGAAAATATAATTTGCCCGTCGTGAACATGCCGCTGACCAAGAAAGAGAGGGCATTATTCATAAAGTTCATTTATCAAAATACAAGCAAGGCTGCAACTATACTCCATACTTGCTTGCCGGCAGATGAAACACCTAAGAAAAGAACCCATGTTTGTAAATGGAGTTAAAGGCATTATGCGTAAGTTTGAAAAAAAAAAAAAATCGATTTTCTGGATGTTGCGCGGAGAAGAGGGCGACGTATAACAGAGTCGGCAATTGACGATGAAGATACAATTTCAACAACTGAAGCATCTGTAAGCTCTTCAAATACTACTGTATGACCCAACGAGCACTGAACATTCTGTGGGAAACCCTCGCGCATGATTTTACTCAAAATTCTGAAGTTGTACCCTTACAAGACGCATTTCGTGCAACAGCTGAAACCGCAAGATTATTTCCGCAGGTTATGATTTTGCCTTGCGTTTTCTGCCGAGGATGCAAGTGGATGAACATTGGCAATCTCATATCTTATGGACAGACGAGGCTCATTTTCACTTAGATGGCACTGTGAACACACCGACCTGCCTTATATGAGGTTCTACCAATCCTCATAAGGTACAAAAACAGCCGCTACATTCCCTTTGTTTCATGGCATGGTGTGAAATCATGACGAATTTCATTGTTGGACTATTATTCTTCGAGGAAGTCACAGCGAACTGGTACATTAGGTGTACATTCAACATAGACTGATACAGCAGACTCCAGGAGGATCATGTGTTCCCAGAGCTAAGGCAAAGAGGCTATTTGGTCACTACAATGTTAATGTAAGACGATGCAACTCATACAAGAAGATGTGCAAAGAGCGAGATTCAAACTCGCTTCTAAATGAATATGTTATCCCGTGAACTTTCCCACTTGGTTGGCCAGCACGGTCACCATATCTAGGGCCGGCTATCTTGGGGGTGCGGTGGATGCTATGCATCGGGACCCCGCCATTGAGGGGGCCCCAACATGATCAAGAAGTAAAATAATGTTCTGAACAATAATAGCGGGTTGGAGAAAAGAGAGAAAGAAATTTAACTGGAAAAATTAACGGGTTTGTAAACATATGAAGTTTGCAGATATATTATAGTTTATTACAAGTGTGCAATATAGGCAATATAGGGTCATTTACCTGGCCGACTAAATTAGGTTGCCAATAGTATTTTGAAAATTCATACGAAAAAATATCTAATATTGTTAGATTTAATCATGTCTTAAAGAAATATCCCTGTAGGTGTCAAAAAAATTAGCAAGAAAGAAAAAGGAAGAAAAGTCAAATTTTAAGAAATTATGAGTAGGTTTGTCTTTTTGTCTCTGAAGTAATAATGACAATGAAGTTTCTTCGATTTCAGAAATTATAATTCAAGCTTCAACTGGACAAATTACACAATTTTACAATAAAAATGTGGAAATGCATGTTTATACAAATATGATAAAATCGGAAAATAACGACGGAAATGACAATAATAGTTATGATCAAGTGAAAATAAGGTATCCAGGTTTATGACCAAATATTATAACAGATAAGTTTAAAATGTTTTGTGTCAAAACCGGACCTGTACAACACAAAGGAGTTTTTGCTAATAATGTTGAAGGTAGACAATTTTCCACTTTAAAAAATATCCAAATAGTGAAACCCAGCTTCGCAACTGATTAATTTATTCAAAAACACAAGACTTCATATTTTGTTTTTGTTGTATATTATTTTCCAAAAGAAGAGGAAATGAACATGATTTCGAGGCGATCAGAATTACAGGAGAAAGTTGTAAATGTAATTGAAGATCATGAGAGTTTTATTTGTCACTTTTATTCGTTTATTGCTTCGAAAGAATTATTAAAGCGACTACATTTATGTTCGACTATTGATAAAACAAATCAAGTTACTATAAATAAGGAAACGAAACGACTTAAATTACTATTTTATAAAACTATAGGTGTAATTCTATTTTTAGCATGTAATAAACTTCCACTTCTAGGAACTCATAAAATAATAGGAACGTCTAATAATGGAATTTTTTTAAAGTTTAATCGAATTATAAGTAAACACGACTCTATGCTAATAGATCATATAAACAGAATAAAGAATTCGAAAAAAAGAATTGCCCGTCATTTAGCATATAGATCACTAGAACAAATCATTTCGGCGTTAGGAAATGAAGTCATTAACGAAATTAAATACGACATGAAAGCACTACAGTACCCAGATATTTCCCATAAGGATTAAATTTCAGTCATTATCAAGTATGGAAATTTTGAAGAGAAAAGATGTACTATAAATGAGTTATTTATAGGGTTTACTGAAATAACTGATGTAACTGGAGAAAGAGTAACAAAGACTCTATTGAAAAGATTAAGAGAATTTAATTTAGATATTGTAGAAAAAGAAATTGTAGAGAACAGGCACACGGCTATGATAGCAGCAGAGAAGGGAAATTTAAAGATGAACAATCTAGAATAATTGCTCCAAACCCTCATACAGTTTATGTGCCTTGGCTATCACATTCTTTTAATTCATTAATTTCTGATGCCACATTCAGAACAATATATTGAATTTTTTTTGGGTATTGCAACATTCATATCGCTTATTTTCTGAATCTACTAAAATGTGGGGACTTTTACAAAAATATTTAAATATTTCTCTTAAACCATTATACGACACTCGCTGGGAAGTCAAAATATATTCTATTAAAGCAGTGTACACTTAGTTTGGACAAACTTGTAATGCCCTAGAAGAATTTATTGATGCACATAACAATGATACAGCGGTATCTGAAGCTATAAATCTATTGGATACAATACAAGAAATGCCATTTATCTTATGTTTAATAATATGCTTTGCAATATTGTCCAAAATTAACACTATCAATAAACTATTTCAAGCAAAGTCACTTGTTACTGATTTACTTAATTTAATTTACGCAATAAAATTAAAACTGAAATCCAAAATGTAATACATTTTTAGGCGAAGCAAAAGTTAAAAACAAATAATTTGAATATTTCAGACCGTTTTCTTTAAAAACGAATTCGAAAAAGAAAAAGATTGTATTCCGAAATAGCAGAAGATGAAGTTATAGAAACCCTGATAGAGGAATTTAGAAAATAGATATAAAAGTATTTCAAATCAATCACTGATAAAAAAAAAAAGAAATTTAGAAAAACAGGAATTAGAAAAATGTTTCAAAAACTTCGTAAAATTTTATAACAACGATGTAAATGAAAACCTAACCCAAGAAATTGGTTTGATAGAGGATTAGATTTCGAATGAAAGGGATGCAAATAACGCACAAAAATACTGTAATTCTCTTTAAATAATAATTATAATGAATTATTTCTAAATGTATTAACTGTGTTAAAACTTTTCTTTACGTTGCCAGTTACTATAGCAAGTGCTGAGCGGTCTTTCAGCAAATTAAAATCGACAAATAAATGTCTTCTGTCAAGCTAAGTACAGAAGCTTCGTTACAGAATTCTTAAATGCACTTGCTATATTAAGCATCGAAAAAGAAATTGCAAAAAATTGTAATTTTTCTGAAGTAATTAATACGAAAAACAAAATTACGCAAATAAACATGAAATAGTAATATATGCTCGTGTTTGTATCTTTTTTTTTTCTTTACCAAAAATTTAGGGTCCCTAATGGTTTCTTGCACCCCATGCCCTTTTACGAAGAAGGCCGATTCTGATCATATTCGAACATTTTCTATTTCTGGCTGTGGAATTTTCTCAAAAATCGCATTTATCAAGGCTTGTAACTAATGAAATTAACTGGAAAGCGAGCATCGTTCCAAATATCTCCTTCATTCCTACTGAAATATCGCGTTCAGCCATTACGCTTTCTGCATATTGCTGCATAAAACCTCGCTTCCATGGCTTAAGTAACAAATATTTCATTTGGATCCATTTAGTAGAAATGGAGCTACGGGTCACTGAATACTGTCAATTTAATTTTGATCACCTTGTATATTTCAAAAACATTAAAAAAAATAGTCACTTAAAGTTAGAAGAGATAAAATTCATGTTCTTGCAGAGCACGAATTTTCAAACTTATGATTAGAAATCGGTGCCCATACAAGCTCGGTTTCACCTCTGGAGCCGCCCTGACTTTGAGGTTCATGTTTCCGTGAAAAAAAAAAGTAGGTGTTGTCTTTAAAAATTTAGAAACGCTTTTATGGTAATCTTAATTCTGAGAACTAGTCTACTATTTATCGCACCATTCATGAGCGCATGTCATATAATACTTGCATTAAAATTTTTACTCCCTTCCCCTTTACCATTTGTTCACTAGGAGATCTAAGTTTTTCATAACCATGTTGTATTTATACTTCACAGACTTAATTACGGTCAATTTCTGTGCATTACCCTTTTAGTTCTTTCAAAAAGCTTTAAAGCAAGACTGTTAAATTCAAAAGTCGACGAGGGCCAAGTAAACAAAATCATATTGCAGAAAAAGAATCCAATATGTATAGAAACTTTTTTGTAAATACGTTATAAATAAGAAAAGGGAAAATGATAAATTTCTTACTGACACTGGGCATTTCTCCTCTGCCATTATCTTCCTTTCCTTTGGTAATATCTTGCCGGCTGTGACTGTTTTCAAGATTGACCTTAGGTGAGTGTCAGTAATTTTGGATCTGACTAAAGACCTTATTTTTATAAGTAAAAGTACTTTCACACATCGATAAATATTTCTAAACATGGAAATGCTGGCATCCTGGCATAGGGGTAGCGTGTCTTCAGCATGACCTGTGTGTCCTGGGTTCGAGTCCCGGTTCGGGCATGGTTGTTCTTCATCCGTTCTATCTGTGAATGTGCTCCCCTGTAAGAAGGTATTGTGCAAGCGAATGTGATGTGTGAGTAGCTAAGACGTACTCTTGGCCCTAGTTGGCGCTACTAAAAACAAGAGACGCTCCCTTGGATTAAAATCAATGGCAAATGCCATTATAAACAACAATAAACACGGAACTAATTTCATATACCCATTTTGAGTGCTTTCAAACATTTGTAAAATTTAGATATTCTGCAGCAGCTGAAGAAAGAATTATTTTATTATAGGCTTCTAAAATATTAAGTGCTGTTGGTGGAGAAAAAGGTACATTGATGTAACTCGATTAGTGCCTGATCTTGGCTAATGTTATAATCGATTATTAAAAATCATGTATAACAAGGAATTTAAAAAATTAAGCTATGAATTTAAAAAAATATTACAAACTATTATGTTTATTAGGCCATAACGATATTCATTGTTTGTCGCATGAGTTTTACGGACCATGATAGTTTCACACCTTTGCTTGGGATACTTGAACCTATTTTAATTTTTCTAACATTTTCTGTTTTGCTTGTTAGCGTTATAAAAATTAATTTTTAAAAATAGGAAATATGTCTATGCGAAATTGATATCGCATTTAAACATAGAGTAAATCGCATAGGTTCAAGCCTCGCTAACTGTTGGGATTTAACCCTATGTTTGAGAAACTTGATCAAATTTTTACTTGATGAAATTTTTACTAAGCAGAAATTTTGTTCCTTAAATATCTTGTAACAAACAATTTTTAAATAATTATTCATATATCAAACTCATCTATAAAAGCATTAGCAATCAAGTCAACAATCAAGGCTAAGGGTTGTAAGTGCAACCATCCGGCTTGATGTCTGGGTTGTCACCACATAAGTAGGTTAATCACATTGTATCTCATTCGGTTGCAAGGCGAAATTGCAGAAAATATTCAAACTGGAGAATATCATCTCTTGATTTGAGAATTTTCGGAGAAATGTCAAGTTAAACCTCCCTACTTGACCTTTTTTTTTATATCGTTTAAAAAGACTTAGAATTAAATTACTAAACAAATCTTATACTTTGCTTTCCTCGAACGCTGGAAAATTTACATACGAGATGGCTTCTTCTCCACTACCTTGTTCCTAATTCTCGCATTCATTCTCTTCGCCAGGCACATGATCTTTCCGACATCTGTTTTTGCGATTTTCACTAAATAAAGATTACCTGCGACCCTAAGTTTTACGATAATTTTTCATCTCCTTAATGCTTACTATCACCTCTCTGAGTTTATCTTTCGAATTTAGCAACACCCTCTTCAAACATCGGTATCAATGTTGCAAAATTCATAGTTGAAGCGCGCGCGTGCACAAACACACACACACACACACACACGCACACACACACGCACACACACACACACACTATAAATAGAATTGAAAAAAAAAGTTATGTTGTCTAGACAAACACACACACAAAAATGCTGTCGTTATTTTTAAAGCGTTTCAAGCCAGAGAATATCAAAGGCAAATTACTAATTCTCAAGGACAATGATCTTGCTTGTGTGTTCACTTGCCTTATCAGCTGTGAGTGCCGTTTTCACTCTTTGTTCCGCTCAAGGTTTGGTAGTCAGCCAAATCGTCCGACAGAAGCTGTCAATGAAGCATGCGGCTTATATATATATATACATTTTGACCAGGTGTCTTTTCTCCACCTAAACACACTGTTCATCAATTTTTTCCCAGTCATAGTGCATCTGAAGAATTTGATAACAAAATTAACATTTCCCATTGATTTTCTTGTATACGTTTAACTGCTACATCTATTGCATATAGTATTGACCTCCAACTGCAGAAGTCCCAGAGAAATGAAGGGCTCGAAGGATAAAGTAAATCAATATCCATTTAGATCATTAAAGTAAAAAGATAACATTTTATATTATTTATTTAAATCCTCTTTAGTATATTAAAGGAAAAGTAATGGAAAGGTAAAAAATGTTAACTTCAAAATTTTAATGAATTTCCCAGATTCCGAAAAAACACATTTTTAGAATAATATCTGTCTACGTGTAGGTACGATAACGATGAGTTAGGACAACAAAATTAAGTTTATGGCCGTTTCATCAAAATTATGGATTTCGGTTAAAATCGCATTTTTAAGAAATCTTGCTATTTTCATGCGGAATGAATTTGTTGTATAGTTTTATTATATTGTTTATATTAGCAAAACTAACAATTTTAGACTACATCTATGTGTCTTTATGTTAAGGCGATAAATCCAAATGCAACAAGAACTGATCAAAAGATTATTCTTTTCACGACATTTAATGCTATTGGGGAAATAGCATCATAAATTTGATCACCGTATTTTTTCAATTCTCAATTTATAAAAACTCATATGAGAGCAAATCAGCGGAAGTGATCACCCCTCAACATTCTGGCTTAGTATCTAATACAGTGTTATTCCCACTCCCGCATAAAATTGTGGCCGTTGGACAAGGCCGTGAACCTCATGAGTGCTCAGACACTTATTTTCAGAATTTTGCACATCAGAATTGCACGCTTCATTGTATAATAAAGGAAACCAATATTTATGTGTTATTAAACGTATGCTATTGGCGAACAATCGATATGATAGCCCATTTGGCGATTAATTGCTGGGATGCATTTAATATGCAAATACAAGAAGTTCAAATATGTATTTTGAATGGCATTTTTTCCTACCGATTAAAAATAAAACTTGACAAAGAATTGCAGTTGTAATCACAAGATCATATTCAAATTTCATTCACCTAAGTTGTTACGTTTTTGAATTATCGAACTTACATACATGCAAAAGTACAGACGATCAGATCCTTGAGGGATATGGTACAGATCTACACTTTAGCTGCTGATCTGCGCGCTAAATTCTATTTATCTATCTGTTTTCGTTTTGTAGTTCACGAGTATTCGGACAGTTGGAAGATATGCTTCCTCTTTTCTGATTTTTAGAATAGAATGGAAACCAAATTTGTTATTAAAACCATATACCAAATTTCATCCGTCCAGCTCAAAGCATTTTTTTAATTTATAGATAGATAGACAAAAGTCTGTTTTTCAAACTTAGAAAAAACGGATTTGAGAAGAAACGACGAGGGAAACTTTCAACCGAAGAATGCTTATCAGGAAAAACAAATTCTGGTAGTTTCGAGTCCTGTCTCAGCCCTTGTAAGACATGGATAAAAAAACGTTTTACTGTCGTATCGCATTTTATTATTTCCTTAAATATATTTACAAAACATTCAACTTCAGAAATATTGATACGGTAAAAAGATAACTTTTAATTTTCATTCGAATTATGTAAGAAATCTATTTGCCATCTCATTTAAGTATACTTTAAGATTTGATTGAGTGACTTCTGTAAATACTAAGAAATCTTATTTCGCATGTAATATATTATGAATATTTCAAACAGCTTCAACAGAATTTCTTTAACTGCTTGTCGTTTTTATTTCAACAACTCTGCAATACATCTCAACCTTTTCTGATTTAAACAATTATTTATTCTTAAAAAATATATCTATACTTGTTTAAAATGTTTTGTTTCTTCTAGATTAATTGATTAGTTGACTGCAATCATACAACTTTTATTCATTTTCCTTAGCATCTATCTAGATCCTGCTCAAATTAAAAGCAGAAAGGCATAGATGCCATATGGCATGACAAGTCTAGAAGGAATTAATAATATCAACCCATTGAGACCTCGAGACCTGTGCAATATACTATCTGAAATTTGTTCGTTAAGCGAGTTACCACTGTATTTTTATATAGAAAAAAAGCCTTTATGAAGTCTTTTCAAAGAAGAAACACATAATTGTTTGAATTCTCCCAGGGTAATATTTCTGAAAACACTCAAACATGAAATCTTGAGAAGTACCATTTTTAGAATATATTTCATGAATTGTTAGGATTATTTCCATCGTAACAGTTGTAACAGTTTTCACCAAAATCTATATAACGGACATAATAATGAAAGTTCTATTATTTTGGCAAGATAAAACTCATGCGGATGATCTTTGTTATTCAACCGAGGTAGAAATAATATTAACTGAGAGGGAAAATGCTTTTTAAGCGAATCCAGTTATGCGAATACTAGCATTTAAATGCTAACAACTATACATTTTAAACTTTAGTCGGTTGTACCTTTTTTTTATGAGTTCATTTCTTTCACTCTTTCCAACTAGAAAATGAAGTTTTTTTCCATTGCAAGTGATGTTTAGATTCAGGAAAGAATTTGTCAAGTAATTAATTTTAGTGAATTACAATTAAATAATGAAACATCTTCATGCATGAAATTCTGAGATATTAGCCTCTTTAAATAAACATACACTTTATACATCAATACATGTTACGTATAACGTATTAATAAGTACATTAAATGTATTAATAAGTACATTATTAAAATCATAAATTGTTTCAAGAAATTTTAGATCAGTTACAATCGTATGATAATATTACGAACTATTCATTCCTTGAAAAAAAGTGCTATGGAGGATTTTTTCTCTGATGGAAATATTCCTTTTTTTCCACCAGCATCAAATGTTTTGAAAACATAACACGGTTTATGAATGGTTCCTATAATTTAGTCTTTAAACAGCAGAAGTGGTTGTCTTAACAAATGTGTAGACGCAAAATTTGGAACCTTCGTTCAAGTTGTTCAGAATTTACGTTTCAGACACCTCTACATAAACATTCTCTGCTTCGGCACTTTTGCATTAATTGCATTCTATTAGCAAACGGTAGTTACAAAAAAGGCTACTTTCAAGCGATCTTTGGACATTTTTTGAGAGAGGGGCGATTAATCACTTGTATGAAATTAGTACACAAGTATTAAAAATCTAAATATATATTTTGGACGCCTTTTTTTTTCTATCGATTAAATAAAATATAACACGAACTACAATTGTACTCACAAGAACACACACCAGATTTCATTTATTTAAGTCATTGCATTTAGGAGTAATCGTATTTACATGCATGCGGAAGCAACAGACTGACTGACGATTAACCCTTTGACAGATTTGGTTTAAAAGTTGATAATAATCTTCAGTTTAGAGGATAAAAACAGTCAATTAAATTTCATTTACCTAAGTTTTTAATTTTTGAATTACTGCGTTTACATGCATGCGAAGGCACAGAGAGACAGTCGATCAACACCTTGACGGATTTGTTTCACATTTTAGAAGGACCTATAATATAGATATTACACCTGTTTAAAAAATATTATTTATCTAGCTCTTAACGTTTAGCTGTTATCATGCTCATTAGTCAGTTCAATGAGTTTTGTTCAAAATTTGATAGAAATCTACGCATTTTGTGTAAATCTTCTTTGCATCTTCCGAGCTCAAAGTGTCTGTTGAACGTTAAATCCGTCAGACCAAATGTCCTCCCGCTGGTGTGGAGAGCGGAGTGCCATTTAGGTGTCGTCCTCGTCATCTGCCCGCGGTTCAAAGTTACGAGATCCATCCCAAAATAGCCCTAGTGTTGCTTTACAACGGGACGCTAATATAACTAAATTAAACTAAACCGAGCTCAAAGTGCTCTTGAATTATTGTTACAGAAAAACATACATAGTTCCAGAAATATTTTGCCAAACTTGGGGGTGTCTGAAATTTGAAGATTCTGTAAAATCTTGAGCTCCTATTTTTTTAACGATTACGGTATTTTCTCTTTGTAGACTTCTTATATGAGAAAGCTAAAGGAAGGTTAAATATTTTAGACGAATTACGTATATTTTTACGAAAAATGTTGTAATCGTTAAAAAATTACAACTTAAGATTTCAAAGAATCTCCACGCTTCAGACCATAAGAGTTCAAAAACAGCATATTTGACTTTGAAATTGTCTGTCTGTTTGTCCACATGTATATAATACATTATAACTTAAAAGCGAGATAAATCGATGGAACTTGATACATAAGACCAAATTTATAGAATCCAGTTAGAAGAAACCTGTCTCTCTCGATGTTTGAATACAATTGAATTAGAACTACAAACGCATGTTGCTAGGTAAATGAAATTCGGTATACGCAGTTAAGTATCCAAAATGTATACTTTCGTCTCATTTTGAATGAAATTCGTCCTAAGGGTTTGCCGCTCTGTATTTCTGCATGCATGTTACCTCGTAACGAAATAACTGGAATCAACCTGCAATGTAATTTTTTGTTGAATTTTGATTTCATTCTGTCGGACCCAAAATACATATTCGCAAGTTAGATTCAGTAAAAATGCTAGATTCACATCAAAGATCTATATTTTGTCACAATTCTTCGCCAATGTCATACAAGGTCCACAGTTTTATATGGAAGGGGGGAGGAGAGAAAAATGAAGCGTTTTTTGCAGAGTATGCGAAAAATTTGGTCCTGCTCCGGCTGGTTTAATCCATCTGTGACAACATTTTATGCCATTTTTGACATGCTTTGCACTAGAAAAATCTGTATAAGTAACTTTTTCGGAGTGTTCCTCTTTCTAAATAAAATGTAAACTTCTCTGAAAAAATGCTTTGCAATTGCAAGACGAAATTAAATGAGATAATTGAGGTCCAATGCAGCAATCATCGGCTGTGTATAAAGAAACAGAAAAACATTTCGAAGATGTGGAATGCATCATACTTACAAAGAGAAGAAAAACTGAGAGTCGAAGTATAATATTTATTCAATTTAAATTTATAATGTAAGTTGAAATATAAAATATGATTTTTTTTATAATTTTACGAAATAATGCTGCTTTTTTATTTAAAAAAGTCTGACACTTAATTGCATGGAAATATTTTTCAAATTCAAACTTGATAAAATTTTAAAAATGCTCCAAGTTTGATTGAAGTAAATTTTTATACATTGCAAGGAAGCGACAGAAATATTTAAAAAAAAAACATTGAGTGATCAAATTGATATTTATTTATAGCAATTTCAAATCGTTTTGGGAAAATGGGTGCGATGACCATATACGAATCGATTCGATGACGATAGACGAATCGACTCTTATCGATAAAAACTCGATACGGTATAATGTTATCGCCGTTTTTCCAATCATGTAAAATTCTGGAGAGTGCTGGTGCTCAAGTCATTTTGTGGCCGACTGTACCTACATTACATAGATAACCTATTTTTACTTGAAGGGGCCAAATGACTCATGTTTAAGATGTTATAAGTTTTAAAATATATAGTTAAAATAACAATTTAATTCAACTAAGCGTAGGAGCAAAACATTTTTCTAAATAACAATTCCATCTTCTATATTTATTAAATTGAAAGAATCATTAAAAGCTTAAATTTGGAAATAAAAAATATATAAACATTCACATTCATTACATTTTTTGCAAATTATTGGGCTTTGTAACATACATTTTCCATATACATATTTTTTACACTTAAAGTAGATGTTTGTCATTTTGTTTTCTTTGCAACACATTTTTTGACGTCTTTTTGTCACACCTGAATCCAGACTTGAAATGGAAGTTTCCTGGAAATCATTTTGTTAAAAATGTTGTATTCTTCAACAAATTTGAACAAGACTTTATGCCTTGTAATATTTTTTCCTGTTGCTTCTCTGTACAACGACCATGAATTTATTCCAGACAAATCCAGCCTATTAAAAAAAAAAAAAAAAAAACCTGAAAAAGCCATTATCGCGATTTTGATTTCACGGAGTACATTTTCACTATCTGATCCGCCGCATCACCACCAAATTTCCTGCTATTATAGAAACTGATAATTTCAGGTATGCACTTATCACCTTCTTCAGTGTGTTGTATTTTGAGCTAAGTAGAAGGACCTTTTTCTTGGCCTATTTTTGTAAGCAATAAATGTACAATTTTTCGGCTCCTATAATTTTGATAAAAAAAAGTAGGATATTGTCTTTCGCTTGCTTTCCCTATTTTGGCAATTCTCTTTTATCTGTTCCAACAAAAGTCTTTTTCTTTTGCATTAACAGTAACAGTAACATTACAGTTAGTGATACACTCGTAGGATAATTATCTGTAGTGAGACTACTTCCACAACAACTCATTCATCGCTTCTGTTTCCTTGGAACAGGCAAATATTTTGTTCAAACTTATAAAAACTATAGCAAAAATGTGTCATTCAATGGGTTTGACACATATTCCTTCAAACAAATATGCATTTCACATAAATACTTCTACGGTCAAATGACAAGCTGCAATTGATAAGCCAAATGGAATATATTTCTCAACAAAAATAATAACAAGGGTAAATACTGAACAACACGTTTGATAAGTTTTTAATAAAAGTAGAAAATTCAAATATCAGAGTGATATCGTTTTCCAAGAAATTTTAACAAAAAGTTTTTTTTGTTAAAATTTAACCAAAGTTAAAATTTTCAAGAAATTTTAACAAAAAGTCACGATGACCCTTTTTTAGGATCATCGTGATAAGTTTGGTGTAAAAGAGTATTTAGAATGCGTTCAAAAAGTTTGCGTCGCTTTATTATTTTGTTTAAAATGAAAAAAAATTGTTTTTTAGGCTTGTTATAAAATTTTTTACTTCAAAATAAAAAATTTTTATTGAAAAATATTTAAGTAACGCAATAATTAAAAATAATTAATTAAATTCATTAAATAATAAATCTTAAATTATTATTTTTAATAATAAAAATTTAGAAACATTATTTTAAAGTAAATTAATTATTAATTAATCTAAGTATGATATTAATAGTAATTATTTGTAACAAGGTTTTTTACTAAAATAGTGAACATATGAATATGAAATGAAAGTCAAAAATGTAACAGGTTTTGAGAAAGAGTTACCCAGAAGCTTGATTTGCCTATATTGGACTTAACTCGGCTAGGTCAATAGCGTAGCAGTTTTCTATTGGTGTAGTCCAAAAAGGCGAATCTTGGTCACCGGGAAGCAGGACATAATTAAGACTGCAAATGAATTAAAAATTGTTATTATGACTCCCAGAGCATTTAGTTGGACTTTTCAGTTGAGCTGAATTCTATAAATGCTGATATTATAAATGAAGTAAATACAGAATTTGCTTCCAAAGATTTATTAGAGTGTAATTTTATATTCTTTACAATATTTTCGCAATATGTGGAAGGAAGATGAGTATGCATTCAAAGTTAATTACCAAACATTTTATTTCATATACAAAACAAACATAACAACATTTCGAAGGCAGAAAGTGTGTCTTTTAGGGGTTTTCACACTTGAAGCAAAATTCTGTTTTGGTTTCCTTTTCCGCAGTGTTTAACAATAATTCTCGCTCTCTGATTTTACAACATAAAATAAAATTAAAGAAATTCAATTAAATTTTTTAAATATTTATTTATATTTTTTAAGCATTATTTTAGAGTTATTAAATATTTTTTGGAAAATACGACTTTTGTATCTTTATTTATATCAAAATATGTATAAAATATTTATGGAAAAATGGAATTTTTAATTAGAAAATTATTTTCGCAAAAAGTAATGCAACAAAATGAAATACTATCATGATCAATAATAGCAATATTTGCTACACAAATTGGTAACTAGATCATTAATAGTATTTGTAAAAACACATCTAAAAATCTTTTACTTTACAGTTTATTTCTATAAAGCAATTTTATTAAAACATGCATATAAGAATATAAAAGAATATAGAATAAAATAACAATGATATAAAAGTAAAACAGCATCTTGCAGATAATTAGTTATGTATTAAATAAATGAAGATTTTTTTTTTCTTCATTTCTTTCAAAAATCTGTCTAGCTTTTGACGCTTAACGAAATCCTCAGCATTTATAGAATTCAGCTCAATCGGAAAGTCCAACTAAACTTTGAGTCATAATAATAATTTTTAAATAATTTTCATTTAGAAAAGCTTCTCTCTCCACTTGCTACAGAAAGTCAAATTTCCAAAAACTTTCTTTAGATTATTTTTGACCTGACATTTCTTCTAGATCAAGTAGAAAGTATTTGATTTGTTCTAAAAACTCATTCTTGCTTATAGCTTTCAGTAGATTTCTTTTTCGTTTCATTTCGTTTCTTCTTTTCGTATTTTTTTCTCTTTTACATTTTCTTGCTGTATTTTGGATTCGACAACATTTCACTTTTCTGTATATATTGATAGATATTGATATTTCTGATATCGACAGAATCATTGAATTTGACTGATTACTTTGGCATACTTTAAATATTGAGAGATTTAATTCATGAGAGAAATTAAGGTTTCTGTATAATATCGGAAGTTTCTTGATACATTTTGTTGATAACTTTTACACGACTTATATGGCTTCCTATCATACAACTAAACCGAATAAAATGTTGAATTTCGTTAAATGTACAACTAAAACATTACTATTGAAGTTAATTTTATAGTCAAAAGCAAGGTTTTTCACATGTGCGAATTAAAGCATCATAAAGACCTTTGATGTCATTTATAAAAGGGCACAGGACAGTTACTTTTGCCAACCGTCGATGTCACATAAGGGTTTTAATGTTTCTGTATGGTTAAAGTTAAGAAACATTTCCCATCTTTTTTATGAAAAACTTATGATATATGATTATTTATGCGAAAATCTCGCCCGGGTAGCCTGGTTGGTAGGGCATTGGATTCGCCTCTCTTGGGGTGCGAGTTCGAAACCCGCCGGTCGAAGAGTCTCCGTGTATGGGGTGGCTGGCTGGCGCACGTATAAATCTGTCGTGGTCACAAAATCCTTCATGTCGAGTGTAATGCCACTTGGGGTACTGGTTAAGAGGTGATAGTTCTCTGATTTAGGTCTAAATGACGATCTGTGAATGAAATGCATGAATGAAATCCGCCCCGTAAAAAAGGCTGTGATGTGTGAGTAGCTAAATCGTACTCTTGGCCCGAGTTGGAAATACTAAAAAAGCGAGAGACACTCATTCGGATTAAGTCGCTGACAGATAACTGTCAGCGGACTTGTAAAGTGCCATAAGTCACAACATATGAAAAACTCAAAATTGCATAAATTTCTTGAATGTTATTGAAAAAAATGTAAATAGAGTTTTGTTAAAATGAGCCGCGGCGTTAATGATTTCATTTAAAGGAAGAGAAGCACAAGATAAATAAAATGTTCTGGAATATAAATTGAGAATTTGATTTTGAATTTTGGCATTTTCAACACTTTTTATGTTTCGATTCATTAACAGCCGAGACCTTATGAAACTAATTTTTGCAGATTTTAACATTATACCAAGTAATCCTTTTATGATAACGGCGATTGCTTAAAAGAAGTCCAAAAATTAAATTTCATTAAAAAGTAAATTTCACTAAATTACCTATCACTGTTACTAACAGTGACATATGGAATAATTATAGCTAACTTTTAAGATCATTAAATCAGTCTTAGTTTATAGAAAAGAAAAAAGAACCTTTTATATTAGTGGCTACAAAAGTAGTGTCGGCATCAGGATTACGAACTTCTAGGTAGCCAAGCGACTAGGGATCCCTAGGGTGGAAATGCTTGCCAATGTACCCATGATTCATGAGCGTTCCTTACGTCCTTTCTGCAAAGCATAGCAAGATTCATTGATCATAACAAATGAGTGTCCATATTGAGCAGAGCGTTGACCAATGACATAATTAAAGTCAGCAGACCCAAAATTTAAATTCATACCAAAAATGTTAACAATATTTTTATAGACGATTCAGAAAACATAATATACTTTGACAGGTACGAAAATAAAAATCCTTACCAAAAACAACTACCAAAGGATGTCACGCGGGTTATTCCTGAGTTACCAAATTTTTGTACTTTCAGTGCGAGATGGGGGGAAAAAATGAAAGAAATTTAACAATGTAAAGTCTACAGGGATGTGATGACAAATTTTTGTAAAGAAATTCTTGTGATAAAATGTTGTTACATAGGTGTTACAGTTTTTTTCTTTTTGTATTCTATAATTACTCTATTATGGTATTAGGAATAGATATGATTTTGAATGTCAAATCTAAATGTTAATTTACAATATTCATTAGGATCCGATTGATCTTATTTGGTGAAGAGGCAACCTGTTGTAATTGCACGAATTTAATTTCCAAATCAAGAAATTTAATACTTAAATAAACGAGGAATAATTTTATCTATCAATGCATGTTTTATTTCTTTTATATGTACATCTTATTCATAAATCTCTGGTGTACGACGAATTTAGTAGTTAAGGAAATTAGTTGTGAGATATTATGTAATGCTTTTAGAGTTATCTCAGTCTTTTTAATCAATCAGAAACAGTTTTATGATAAAAATTTATTAATTTTTAGTAAAAATACAGTTGATTTTATAAATTCTGCCAATTGCTACAACGTGGAGTTATTAAAAATGCCACATTGGTTTTATGATTTTTTTTTCTGTAAAAATGCTGCACCAAAAATAATATACGGTATCTTCTAATTTAAACAAACCAATTTCGTAATATGTTTTCACCATTTGGTTAAATGTTCAGTAAAATATGAATAACTAAATTTACAACTACGGTCTTTTAGGAAACTGAAATAAATAATTTGTACAGGTTTTTTTTTTCTAATATAAGTATTCGCAATTTATGCATTAAAGAAGATCACAATGAAGCATTAGAAGCATCAAATCAATCTATTTATTTATGATCTTATGAATTTCCTGTAATTTCGTTATTTTGCAAATGAAGCAACAGAACTTCTCTTTCTTGATGATGAAATAGCTTCTCTTTCTTGATGTTAAAAATTCTCTGAATATCTGGTTCTTTCAAAGTTGTAGTATCTGCTTCTTCTATTCTAAGTTCTATTGGATCATTTACTGTTGATAGCATATTATATTTCTGATACCTTTTTTACTTTTAGTTTGAAAATCAAATAATATTTTCTTACCGTACGTGAAAAAAAAAAATCCAGAAATATTCGCTTTTGGTTATGGAAAATTCAATTTTTTCTTGCTCTTGTAAAACTTTAAAATTGAGTTAGATGGTGTTTGTCTAGTTATGGAAAGATGATGTAAGTGTTGTAATATTGCCCTTAAAATCATACGAAAAATAACCAATGAAAATTTTGCTTTCCTTTAACTGATACTGTTAGATGAACATTTAGTTAAAAAGGTGTATTTTAATCATGTTAATTCTTTTATGGGGAAAAAAAAAACCCATCAGTGTTATTATTTAAGAAAGATGTTGGTAAGCGTTTAATGCACAAAATAAATAACACAGACTATATTTTAAAGTATTAAGACAGCGTTTATCTTTATGAACATGTCACTTTTTTCCATATAGCTTATTCTATTCGATTCGTTTATCACATTCTTCTCTTTTCTTCGTAACAAGTTACTGAGAATTTCCTTGAATCGGTTTTCCTATAACAAAAGGATGAATAGTTGTTTTGCTGTTCCGTCTGTAAAATTTTTTTCATCAAAACGTGCATTCATGTAAATAAGCTTTGTCCACAGCAGACCTCACTCCAAGGTACAAGAAAACGTTTGTTACTGTCAAAAAGGTGACACGTGACGGTCGAACAAAAATAGCCTCTCCCTCCCGTGGTAGGATCAGTTCATCCCGCGCAATGCACGAACTCCCATCACACTTGCTCTATAAACAGTAGACTGCAGGAAGGTCTGTCAGTTGGAAAGAATCGCACCGACCCAGCTTTTGTTTATTTACTTCCCCATCCCCTCGGATGGAGAGCTACGGACTGGGAAATCAGGATTACGGATATCACACTGTTGCAAAATTTTTTTGGCAAAACTGGACTACATTCGAGTCTCTTTAATTATATATATATAATTCGTGCACTGAGAAAATATTGGTGAAAAGAAATGTATCCAAAAATCAGTCGGATGCAAAGAATTATTCTTTTTTCTGAAAAACAAGCAGCTCAAATCCAAGCCAACAGTAAGACGCTGGTTTAATTTCTGTGCTTCTGCATTCTCTGCTCTTCGAAAAACTAAATGCAACTTATTTCTCAATAATCCAGGAAACTTAAGAATTAACTCAGCTCATAATTCAAGTTATAGAAGAAGTGTCTGATTTATTTTGACTGTCCAGATTTATTGAGAGCTGCTGCAAGGATTGGTTTCCAGAAAATTACGACACAGTTTAGGGGAAAATCAATTCGCTGTGAAGTATAAGAGACATTCTATTTTGAAATAATCTGAAAATTTTTCTTCTTCCATGGATTGTTGTTGAGAACCTGTGTAAAACCTTTACAAAAGACATCTTGCAAAGAAGTTCGAACAATCGGTTATGAATTTGTCAAAAACATAAGAACGATTGTGAAGAGTTTTGAGGTGATTAAAGTTCCTAGAAAACAACTAAATAATCAAGGGAAGAAAATGAAGCAGTAAGTAAAACTTTTAGTGCTTTTTTTCATTTTGTTTGCATACTATTTTGAGAATTCAATTACATTTAATTATCAAATAAGCTAGAAATAGTTTAATTTTCAAAATTATTCTAGCTTGTTAAGCAACAAAAATTATAATAGATAAAGAAGTTCTCTGTTCAATATTTAACGAGCGAGATGAGGTTATGGGTGAATAAAATGTAAAGAACTTTGATTTGTTTCTATTGTGATGAATACTGAATTCTAATGAGCGGAAAATCGATCGCGTATACAATAACAAATAGAAGTTTATAATATGAATTTAAAAAAAAACGCTTGACTTTTGTTTAAAATTTTATTCTTTATTTTAAAAAATCACACTTGAATTTTAGAAACTTGGAAAAAATGTAAAAATATCATTTCTTTTTGAATTTCAGTATCACATTTTTTTTAAAACTTTGTTTCCGTTCTGAAAAAATTGAAAAAAAATCTCATATGATCTCGGATGTCTAGTCAGCCTAGTTTTAAATGGCTGTATCGCATATTTAATTAACTCTAGAATCAGAATCTAGAAAAATCTAGTTTTGTACGAAGTTGTGGCAATTACTCCTGATTCGTGACACTACTAAAATTCAGTTTCTTAGAACATGCCTTTAAGGGATTGTAAAGAACTTGTTCACTAACTGAACTATAAGGTCTACATAACGCATTTTCTACTATGGTTGTGGTTATGTTTGGTAATTTATAAATGATGCCAGTAGACAAATTCTCATAGAGCTTCTTCTGTGAGCAGCATTTATAGTTTATGTGCATTATTAATGCTGTTCTATCTAACAGATAAATTTTAATTCTATATAAAATTTAATTCCATATAAAATTGCTCTACAGTATACTTACCTTAAATTACTCTTTATAAAATATCTTAGTAATTATAAATAAATTCTATTCTTTATTAATCTGTATAAAATATCTTAGAAGAGAATCAGATGAAAAAATATATAGATATAAAGAGATGGGAAATAAATAAAACTGGCTCGCTCTTGAAACAATAATATATCTTTAAGAACTGGTACAAAAAAAAAAAAAAATTAAAACGCAAAAAGTACTCAGATCTATTTTAATTTTCCTAACTGTTTGATTAATGTGGGCGGGAAAAGGCTGATCATATTGCTCAAATGAAAAAAGTCTCGAGAATAAAAGAGAAACATTTTGGAAAACTCCTTCATATCACTATTCAAAAGCAATTTTTTGACAATCAAGTTAGCTGATTCGCAAAATAATAGTAATAATTGGAGTATAATGAAAAATCCGGCCTTTTTGTGGGGGGAGGGGGGGAGATTTCCTTCATGTGATTTTGTATAAAAATTATGATCAAAGTCCCTAAAGTCTTGTAAGAACCGTAAAAAGCGAAGCTTCAACAACAAATATTTTTATTTCTTATTTATTTTTGCAATTTCAATCGCAGATAAACAAGCCAATTTCTCACCATGTGAAATTGCTCACCATAGGATTCATAGTTCGGTTATTTTCATTACCAGATGTAATAATTATCTCTGAAATGAATTCCAAAAATCATCCATTGCATTCTTATTTTAATCACATGTTAAATGATAAAATATTTCTCATTAAAAGAATTTAGGTAAGATCAGAGAAAGCAGTCGAAATTCATTTTTCTAGTTTCATCCGATAATATTATTTTTTGTTGAAGGATTAAATATGAATTGAAAAACTTGCATCGATGACAAAATAAATCATAATTAATTTTTATGGGTGTAATAATATATTGCCAGGTAATAACGTGGAATATTCGTCAATGAAGGTAAACTAGTGAAAAGGAAATGTCTTACATGCGGTTTAGAAAACGATGACATTCATGAGAAACTCTGTCTTTAATTCAGGAATGCATTTTGTAATCTTTAAAATCGGAGTACCTCAAAAGCGTGCAATTATTTGCCCTGTCAAATTTTCCTGGTTTGCATCCAAAGCTTAATCTATGCAGAATCTTTTTTTTTAAAGTCCTTCAGACTTTGTCCCATTTATTCAGTCGAATTTAAAAGGTCTTGACTAATGAGTAACCCACATTTGCATTCAGGCTGCTCGGGAAGAAGATGCACTTCGATGTGTGTTGGACAATGAATCCGTTGGATAAGCTGCTGAGAATGTTAAATGCATTCGTTTCATAATATGCATTAAATGCATTTTCTTTTCCCACATGCTACATAAAAATTTCATGGACTCAGTTATAAAGAACATGAAGGATTTTATTTTAATTTTTAAATTTAATAAGAATACAGAAATTTATACAGTATATGAACTCACGGGCAATTCAATTTAATGGTTAAAAGAACAATAATCTCAATACCATGAACTAAAACAGTGTTGTGTCGAATGATCTTTAATTCAAATTATAATTCTGTATCAGTAAGATTCTGTATTAACTCATGGAGTGAAAAATCTATCGTAGTCAAATCTACAGAAATTCTTGCTGACTTTTTCTAGATTAAATTTTCTAGATTGGTTTCCAAAACGGTTAATTTTACTCTTTAAAAAATAGAGAACAAATCTATTTTAGAACAATCAGAATCTCCAGAAAAGTGTAATGGTTCGATACAATGCTTTTACCTTCTAAATTGTAAAACTGAATCTGTGCAAAGAGTATGCTTAAGATTTTCGAAAAATTACCAAATAAAAAAAGGTTGTAAAAAATGGAGATAACTAGTCGAACCGAAGAACAGTTTTTTAAAACTTGCTTTTATTAGTGAACTAAAAAGAATTTTTTTTATTTTCACTATTTTCTGCTTTTTAGTTTTATAATTCATTACGGATTCTTGGAATCAATTGTTTCCTCAAATTCAGTGCCAGGTGGCGCTACTGCAATGGAATAAAAATTTTACTAAATTAATCGGTTAGTTATTAAGTACAGTCACGAAGTTGGGAGAAGAAACCACACAGCTTTATTTTGCTGTTTCATCCTATATAGAAACTAAAGTGCCAATTTAAATGCAATAATTTATACTAAAAAAAATTATGCTTGAAATGTTCTTCATAAGGGAGTATCTACATATTTAAAATTACTATAGATTTAGACTTTTGATTCATAAATTCGAAGAGACAGGTTAACTTGACGTGAAATGTAGCAGAGAGAAGAAAGCAATTGCTTCGACGACAGTGGATGATATAGGTTAGCACTGCCAGAAGCGTCAAACAGCGTTTTGAAACGCCTATTGCATATGGAATTTCCTGTATTTTAGATATGCTTGTCAGCATGGTTCGTAAATTTTATGAATCATCCAGTAATTCTATGTAATCAAAATTGCGCAAGCTCAGGAGTTGCTTCCTGCTGATCTGCCAACACGAGAAGATTTGGCCCTGCAATTTCTTGCTCAAATAAAGATTGACAATGTATGGCCATGGAACATTTTGTACATAGAGAAAGCCCATTTCTATCAATATTCTCTCAATACTCAAATTTTCAGAATATGAGCCAAGAGACAATTCTTTCAAATACAACCATTGTCTCTTCATTCTCAAAAGGTCACTGTGTGGTGCGGGTTCACGGCGGCATTTATCGTTTACCCTTTTTTCTTAGAGGGTATTTTTTTTCGGGTCCTGTAACCTGTATAGTCATTGGGACACGTTATGGATCTCTTTTGCTCATCCAGCTCATTTCAGGATGGCAAAAGCGCGGGTGTATAGGTAGCACAATTTTTTATGCAAACGGCGCTCCACCGCACATTGCAATATCATTGAAGCAGCTGTTGAATATGCATTTGGGAAATGGCATAATTATCCCTTACCATTTCCCAACAACCCGGTCGTCACGATCACCTGACTTGAACCCTTGCGATTTCTGACTGTGGGGTTACCTACAGCATGTTGTGTACGGGAGTCAGATTGCGAGCTTACGTGATTGAAACGCGCATTACGCAAGGCATTCACAATATCACTGCTGGAACACACCGATATGTTGGGAAGCTTGCTATTTAGCGTTTTCAGCTCGTAGGTGAAAACGGTGGACGGCATATTGAACATTTCTTAAGCAAGACTTCTGATTTCACTTCCTTTTCTGGTTGGTTTCAACAGTTTTGGTTTTTCTACATTTTTCTTTCTTTTTTTTTCTGCCTCAGAAAATTAAAAACCGATTTCATCTTTGCTCTTTCTGCGGTTTTTGGCCCAGGGATAGTTAAAAACTTTTTTTTCCTATCTACTGGGGCATCATCTGATTCTGTAGGATTGGCTTTGAACAAAGAACGTCACGACAACATGCCGCGTCTTTTAATTATCATCTTATGACGAATATAATGCCATCTCTCAGTCCTCCCCCCCCCCTTCTTCAAAACAAATTCCAATACCCTCTTAAAATATCAGATCATTCTGATCTGTGGTTATTTTTTTACAACCTTTCGAAAATGCAACCTTAATTATAATCACCCTGTATGTAGCATTTTCTCATGAAGTTTTTATTTCAATTATTTATGTGAACGATGAGCATTTCTTTTCGGTGAATACGATAGTCATTAGCAGTAATGGATCAGTGGATACATCTATACAGCGGTGTATAGATGGATTCCAATTCTGAATATAAATTCAGAACTGGAATAATTGGTTTGTCATTCATAATAACTATGAAATAGCTATAAAAACTGATTTTGATGTAAATATTTTGGTTAAAGAAGGCAATAAAGCTGCATAAAAATTAATCGTACATAACCCAACTACCAGCTCGCAAATATATAGATGAAGAATGATAATGGATATGATGACGTGATTTAAAAAGATCAGTACATAGTAAAACCAAAACAGTTGTACGCCGATGTAGTGCAATAGTACACAGTATTAAAACAAAAATAACAAAAAGCCACCCCTCATGTCAAAATTAAAACAATAGGGATAAGATTGTATATGGAAAATACAAAAGAAGATACAATAATAAATGCAATAAAAAACCATAGAAATGAAAATAAAAAAAATCAGCCTTGTTGAATTCTTTCACAAATGTTTTTAGCAATTATGTGTAGATTTTTTTTTTAATTTAACGAGAAATTGCGGATTTTCCAATATATTTTAAACGAAAAAAGTGGATTTTCAACATTTGTTAGTCTAAGATAAAAAAAAAATGCATAATGGTCTGCAGATTTTCTGAAAACGAAAGGAATATTCTAAAAATGGACTATGACCCGAAATAAAATATATCAGTGTTTTATTATGACAAAGTAAATTAAAATTGACATCAGGAACATACCCTCACGCCAGCCATGATACCTTTGTTAGAGCTCTCCCAAAATCGCTGCTAGTTTTTCAAAGCGTAATAATTTTTGTCTTTTAAGGAAATAATGAGATATGAAAATATCCATTACCATCAATTGTAGCTAGTTTACCATGATGATTAGCAAGTTCATTGCTTGGATTACTAGCGCGTGCTTTCACCCAGGTAAGCCGAAACCTTTCCTTTTAATCCGATCCTTTCAGCTTTACTATAATAATTATCGCTAGCAAATTTCAATCTACATTTACTACCTTTCAGAACTTTTATAGAGAGCTATCAGTCAATATGTTGATTTTAATATTATTTTCCAAGGTTCAGACACTTGGAAATTAATTGCGGGGAACTTTATATAGAAAACTGAATTATAATGAAATAATTAAGGAAATTATTATATTTGAAGATGAAAAATGCGGTCCCAATATCGTCATATCAATCCTATCGCCATCATATCATCAATCCCATCGCCATCGATGCTCGCTTTAAAATCAAGGGTTTAAATTATTTCGCTTAATTTTGCTGTTCTTTGATTTAAAACAATATAATTTTTCTTAGTATGCTGACCCAATTTGTTTATTTCTGAATTAACAGCTGGTATTGATTGCCTTTTTGTTCCAAAATTGAAAATTGATTAATACGTTTTCGTCGTCTATATGGAGCGAAGGTATTCCAAGAACAACATTTAATGTTAAACATTAAACATTGATGAGGCCAGTCCGATAACATTTAGAAATATTTGTTAAAATAACTCGATGAATAGAAGGCAATTTATTCATTTGAATTTTATTTAAATATCTGCCCCCATGCATTAGAGCCTTATAAGAGGGATTTCTCTACTACAATCTTATGCTAATCTTTGGATAATTTTATATCAATTCCACATTTGGAGCCAGAAATGCTATTAAAATGACTAGATGAAGCATAAATTATTTGGTATGACAATTTGGCAATACGTGATGACCAAGTCAATTGGTTATCTATAATAGAGTCAATGACTTTTACACTCAGTGGATAAGACCCCTGCATTCATTGGTATATATAGGGAATGAAAATGACTCTCAGAGTCTTGTTTCTCCTTCATATTTTTGCTCACATACAAACAGAAATTTACAAATTATTTTTTCCGATTCTACAAATAGAGATTCATTAAAATCATTCATGAATCCTTCATTTAGAAGACCAAACATACCTTGAATATTTTAACGATTACAATATGCGAGGAAACAAAAACTGGTTTTTCTGTGAAGAGATCCCTGACAGGCAAATAATTCCATTCAATCATCCTTCCTTAAAAGAGGCACATCAATTTTTTGATGCAGATTCCTTACAACCTGTTATACAGTGTCTTTGTGGCTTCTGTCTTGATGAGTTGAGATAACGAGTTTCAGGACACCCTCTCATAACTTTCATTATTCCATACTAATAGTTCAGAATCGGTTTCAAATCTATTCAACTGCCTTTCCAAATGGTCAAATTATTAACTGAGGTAATTGGGTATAGTTCAGTCAAATGTATTCCAAAAAGCACCATTTTATGCAATGCAAACAGCGTAATCTAGGTTTTCTTATCTTGACGGTTTTCATGAATTCCAAAAATCACATATTTTGACTTCATTATTGTTGTTTTGTATAAAAAAGGGAAATGTATTTCTTCCGTTGTCTTAGAAGAGATTCAGCTGAATGATTTATTTGACCTTTAGATGAGCGTGATCCTTTATTTTTTATATTTTTGTATCTTAGCCATGAGAGCCTGTTAAAGCAGTTATGGTCTTACAACAAATACATTTATGGATTCAAAATGCGACTTTCATATCAGTGCGCTTAATAATTTATAAAATTCATTTTACGACCAATTTTTTAAAATTTAGCGATCCAATTGTTTAAAGTTCAACAATTCTAAATTCATTTTCTTAAAGAAAAAATTGGGAAACCAAGTGCGATTTTTATATACAACCTGTCAGGTGAGTGCCAAATTATTTTTGTGAGAATAAGTATAAAATATTTTACTGTTTCCTAGTTATTGAATGTAACACATTTCATAGGTTAGATAAAGCGACAATATTATATTTGAAACAATACTTTAATTCTAAGTTTGAAATAATATTTTTACCAAAAAAAAAAAATACTTAAAAATTACCTTTAAACCCTTTTATAAATTTTTACCCACCCTTTAAAAATTTGTTAAAGAAATTTCATGGTAAAACGTAAGTAATAATTAGATAGAAATCTTCAAATGCTCGGAGTGATATCATTAAGAAAATAAAATCACTTTGTCATACAAATATAGTGAGTAATTGTGACGCTTCAGAAGAATGATTAGGAGTATACAGTAGAGTAGCAAATAATTTACTAATTTAAAATAACTGAACAGTGTAAAAAAATAATAAAGATACAAATTACGTACGCTCATAGTTTATTGTTCGAATTTCACAATGTACCCCATCGTTGTTATGTGATGAATAACTATCTCTGTAATATGAATAGGCTGTCTGTTACATTTGACTATGTGGAATATGGATAATCATAAACGTATACATTTCTCTGAAAATATTGCGTACTGTTTTTTAATCTCTATCAGAAAAGAAGCATAGCGGAACTTTTGCTGCATGAAAACATACCGTAAACTATTTTCCATGCTTGCAATAAAATGGTTAAAATTTCCGTCATTTTTAAGTGGCAACTATTCAAAAAACTGGTAATCAAACAATCAATTATTGAACTTGTGAAATTTGGCTTACTGCTGGGAGCAACGTATTTCGAGGCTCTTACGAGTAAGTAGCTCAGAAGTTAAGCATTGTGGGGTATCAGACGAGTTTGAAGGTCAACACAGTCGTATTTATAACAGTCCTTATTTCTGCGCGACTTGCTCTTCTGTTTGTGCTCCCCCCACTCCCGTCTTAGGCAAATGCACTCGTCTGTCTGAGGTCGAAGGTCAATCATCAAAGCTGGAAAAGCTCCCCATCTGACAGCTGTGTTCCTGAATGGAGTATGTATATATGTAATAGGAATGAATATATGTAAGCCGCCCAACGTCTTGTTTTTTTAATGCAGTACTTTACTAGCTGCTGAGATATTTAGTGACTTAGATTATGTTCGTTACCATCTTTTAATTTTGGTTTCATAACAACAACAAACAAACAATCTTCATTTCTATTCTTTCTGTGTTTTCTACCTTCATTCATTTGTGTTTTATTGATTTTTATGGTAAGTCAATAATTTGATTTAAGCCCTGACTTCTGGATGCTTGTGACGTATAGTTTTCTTTATGTTTGCTTAAACACACCTGCTGAATTCGATTTTGAGACTTGGCTCTGAAAAGTAAAAAGTGTAGGACTGATTCTGAAGATAAAAATAGTTTCAAAGCATTAAAGGATGTTGCAGAAAGTTTTCCTATGAATTAGTTAAGATAGAAAACCTGATACAGTGTCATTTAACATTAATCGTGGAGCTAATTTAAAAATAATCTCAACTGTATTTTACAACTATGAAATCTATTTGTGATAAAAGTCTTATCGCTTAGCTCACGAAAGAACCATAAAACTAACGAAACTTTTCAATAGTCACAGAAAAAACTCATTCTAAATATTATGAATGAGCTGCATTTGATATTGAAACTCATTGTGTTAAGGAATGTTATTTGTCTGCAACTATAATAGCTCGTAATAAAAGCATAAATTGATGCATTCTCCTTGTTTGCGTTATCATGCATATATATTATTACTTATGTACAAAGCTTAAAATCTAAAATCTTTTAAAGTGTATACCTTAATTTAAAATACACAGAAAAATTAATTAAAAACTTTTTTTTTTCCAATGCAAACGATCGCCATAAATTAGAAACACAAAATCGGATTTTAAATGATGTTAAATAATTATAATTTTATTTTGCTTAACTCTTCTAAATAGGTTTAAGGCATGAAATTCATAATTAAAAGCAAACTGGAATTTTTGAATAAATTCCAATCGATTGCATTCTGCACTCATGATTAAAAGTGCTAATGATTTTATTCTGATCTGCCAACATATCATTCATTTTTCCTTCATTACACTTCGACCGTCACACGCGCCTTGATAGCATTAATAAAGTTTCATCATCTGTTAAAGTTTCATAAAACCATCATTTGCTAATGAAATAAAATGCTATATATAACTATCCGCATATTTTTGTATTTAATTTGTTAATATATTTCATGCATGATAACTTTTAATTTAAAAACTGTTATTTTAATTTTATTAAATATTCATATTACTTTATTTTGGTTAGACAACATGTCCTATAAAATGAGAAAATATGGTATGTTTCTTTTCTTTTGCATCACATATGATTAGTTCAATCAAGTATGACGGATGTATGTTCTTTTAAAAAATTAATAAATAATGCTTTTTTTGTTACATTGCTAACATTGGCTCGATTTTTGATAGAGCCCATTAGTGAACTTTGGTATTTGTTTCACATCTGTCGAATAATATTCATAACCCATTTAAAATATTCTGGTGAAAAATTTCGCCTTCAATTTAATATTTTATCAAATAAACTTGGGAATTATTTTGAAACATAATGCAGATGCAATTATTTTTATAAATATTTTTCATACGCTTTAATGTTAAAATTAAGACAAAAATGTAAATTAATTTCGGAAGGCAAATTATGCGTGGAACGCTGAATTTACTTAATAAGATTACATGATATTTGGAAATTGTATTTGTGTGTTAATGAATTCTTTATGTTTCTTCATATTGTTTCCACAGATTGTAAAAAAATTGTGATAGAAAGTGTAGGCTGTCCCAAAATTCACGGGAGACTTGAATTTTGTGCCATTTTTGCAATGAAGTACTGTCACAGAAAAAAAAGACAGCATGACTGCTGAAAGTTCAGTGTTATTAAAAATGAAACAATTCACGAAAGAACAACGTGCTTTCATTGTTGAGCATTGTTTTAAAAATAATGAACGTTTGGTAGCTATAGTTCTTAATTTTCATACAAAATATACTCGGTGCCACATGATATCAGCATGAAAAACAATTCAATTATTGAATTAGTCATTTATTGGCCATATAATTTCCTTTTTGGTGATCAGAATTGACTGCCTAGATCATGCCATTGAACGCCGTTGGATTTCTTTCTTTTTCTTTTTCTTGTATTTCTTTGTTTAGGGAGTTTTTAAGTGTAAGGTTTATGCCAACAACCCCGCGACAACCCACGCTTTGAAAAAAGAAATTGAGCGATATATTAACGGAAATTAATCACATTTATGCAAAATGCTCAATTAGGAAAGATAAAAAAAATGTTGAATTAGCGTTAAATCGCATGATCTGGGCGGCCGATTCTAATCACCAAAACAGAAAATTACACTACCAACAAATAACTCATGCTGTAATTGAATTAATTCTCAGGCTGTATGGCATATGGGGCAGATCCTATTTTGTTAGAAAATTGCGAACTGTAGAAGCCAAGCCTCCATTATTTTTAAATATTACTCAACAATGAAATCACATTGTTCCTTCGTGTAGAACTCCATTTTAAATAACCCTGAACTGTCAGTTACGCTGTATCCCCCCCCCCGTTTACATCATGTTTATCGCACAAATGCACAAAATTCAAATCTTACATGAGTTTTGGGACAGTCTACACATAAATCATCTTTATCATATTTTATTATCGTTGGAATTTCACTAATACTTGGAGATATAGAGCATTTACCTGTACTTTTAATTAAATAATATATTTTGTAATTAACTCAAAGTTTCTCGTTCAGACTTTAAATTTTGTTGATTGTACATAGACTAACTATGGAATTCTTACTGAATAATTGCCGTGTTTGCTGCATGTTTTATAACTAAACCAGCTTTCAAATTTCGATTCATGTCTGTGCTATAGAAACGGAAATTAAAGGTCTGTAAAATAAATGAATGAATATTTAAAGTGATATTCTGCCAATTGTGTTCTACCTTTCTAATAAGCGTATATTTTTAGAATATAGGTCTTCATATATACTTTTAGAATATGGGTATACAAATCTTTCGCAGTCAAAAATCATTTGTAGTGAATACTAAGTTGCCGGTAAGGCACGAAAAAAAAACTGATTTACAATCTTTCATCAGTAGAAGAAATGTACCATTTCATTTGTATGTTTGTAAAATAAAATGTAGCATTTCTTGGTTATTTATAAATAGTAGTCAATAATAACGTGAAAGGTCTGTACTGATACATAAATAATCGCAAAAAAGAAGAAAGCCCAGTTATTTCCCTTTCTTATTTCCTTCCCTTCAAGCCCCTTATTTCTTTCAAACAACCAAGGATTTATTTAATTTTATATCTTCATCTCATATAACAGAACTTCTATTTTGATGTTTTGAGCGTAATGACGATTCAGGCCCAGGTGTAATTTAAATAAAACTTTCAATGCTTTTGAATATTTGTTTCGGAAAAGAAATTAAAACTTCTGGCAGAAATTTTTACAGTAATATTTTGTCATGTATGTCAATTAGTAATAATTATAAAATGTAAATTGTAACTTTCCATGCTTTTGAAGTGTCACAAACATAAAAATCCTATTGCTGAAGTCTGGAGAAAATCTAAATATAGAAACGATTCCTTAATAGAAAATGTCCGATGTAATCTTAGTATATTAACCAAAATTCGTTGTCTAGAATGATTTTTCTATGAGAAATTTATTCATCACATCAGAAAAGGATGTAGCCCTTGGAAATGATAAATTTGTTAAATTTTAAATACTTAGAAAATCCCTTATGAACATTTTTGGCACATAAATTTTTAGTACCCATTTTTATCAATAAAACTATGGTTTTAGTTTCGATATAAGATGACTGGCAGCAGAATAAAGTTGGGTCATTTTTTTTTTTGAGACTGCATCATTTTTTTTAAGCATGTGTCTACTGTTTTACAAATCGTTAGATTTTTTTTTATTGTATATATATGCAAACTAATTGTACATATATAAAGATGCCAATAAAGTAATAGAAGTAAAGGAATATCGACTTAATAGAACACACTTATATGAGATAAACGCTTTTCTTACTCATTTTTTAACAGCGAAATTAAGAATTAAAAAAAAATCTCTTTCCCCCCTTTTATGTCTAATATGTAGCAACATCATGATGATTTGAAGCTTTCTATGTAATACTTTTACTTAATTTGTTTCATGTCTGTAATGGAGAAATATTATAACCGATTTTTCTCTGATTTCTAAAAGCTGGAGTTTTAATATTAGTTATACGCCTCCTTTGAGAAAAAAAATTAATTTGAAGATTCCATAATATATATATATATAAATTTTAAGAAAATGGAAATTGAAATGGAAAATAAATAAATAAATAAAAACAAATCTACATTTTAGTGCAGTCATCAAAAAAAAAAAAAAAAAAAAAAAAGGAAAACCTCTGTATTTTTTCATATATAGGATCGCATCTGCACAAATTTAATGTCGATGGAAATGACTCGAGGTTTGTTGAGATAGAGAAACTGATTAACCAAATTAATTAAAGTAGCTTATTAATTATTTTAATTAGCATAGTTAATCAACTATTCGAAATTTTTCCATTGCGACTATCATTTTTTTAACTGCATCAATTTACCGAACTGAAATTAAACTCTCAATGAAATTTTATGGAATTCTGATTATAATTTCGATTGTCACGTTTTTGAAAAATGCCACTTTCAATGTTAAATGAGTCTGATGAATTTTTGGAGATATCAACTATATTTTTAT
This sequence comes from Argiope aurantia, assembly GCA_026543865.1. NCBI lineage: Eukaryota > Metazoa > Arthropoda > Arachnida > Araneae > Araneidae > Argiope > Argiope aurantia. The sequence continues at coordinate 301,277 of JAPMOR010122209.1, read as the reverse complement.
TATATTAACTAGATTTCTCAAAATTTTTTTCACTCACCTAAAGAAAATTATCATTTTTCATAAAGTCGCAAACTAAATGCAAAAATAACACAAATTTAATTTTTTTTATGAATTTTTAAAGATGAATGTGAGAAAAAAAGTGAATTGTAACAGAATAAAATTCTTGCATGGAAGTAAAGCTGACATGATAAAATACCGGAATCCAAAAAATTATGCGGATACTTTTCGAAATATTCACAAAAATTGTCAAATTCCCATAGTAGATTGGCAAGCCCACTTTTTAAGGTACCATATATTAAATTTATTTGTATTTAAGATCTAATTTTTATAAAGCACTACATTCATTTTTTACGGCCTTTATAATATCATAGTTAGTTAATATTGTAGTTAGTTATATCGTAGTTTTTTACCACGCAAACGATATAAAATTTGATTGCATGGATGATTAAATATTAGAATGTTTAATTAATTTGTATTCTTTGCCAACATTTATCGTTTGCAAGCAAATGAGATCCAAGGAAATCCATGGCATTTCTTATCATTCAATAAATTAATTAAATTTAAGATAAGAAAATTACTTGGGATCTATTATATATATATTCAATGGCTTAATGTTGAGCATTCCTTCATAAATTTCTTTAATTAGGTTGAGAATATTTTAAAAATATCCATAAAATTTTTCCTGCAGTGTTATGAAAAAACATAGTTTTGGAACCTCTAATTCGAGATATTGTAGCATGATAATTCACTTGGTTCAATTCGTTTGTATTTATTTCTCTTGATTACATCAGCTGTTGCATAACAGAAGGAATATCCATCACTGTCATTCTTACAGTAGCTAAAAGTAGTAAACTAAACTTCTATTCGATTAACAATTGTTTCCGCCTGAAAATAAAAGACCATCCGAATAAAAACCGAAAATTTATTTGACTAAATATCTTTAAGGTATCCCCATCTCAACAACTAGCAATTTTTGAAGGCGGGAGAGGGTGGGGGGAATAATTGAAACAACGTTTTTCTTTCGTCATAAAAATTAAGAAGTATTTTAATTTCTTAGGATGGGATCAATTAAAAAAAACCTAAATGATGAATTGATTTTAAAAGTAAAGGAAATAAAAAGAAAATAAATTTGTATTTTGATAAATCATACTCATATTAAAGATAAATCTGAATCGTGTTGCTTGTTACTCTGAAATTTCCGTAATAAAAACGCTTAAAAACTCTTTATTTTGTTATTAATAAGCCGAGATTTACTTCATATACGGTCCCCGATGAGTTAGCTCTTTTGGGTGGAATTTTCAGGTAACAAAATTAAGTATATCTCAAGAACTATTGCGAATTTCGGAACGAGATTTGTTATACTTACATAAAAAGACCTACTGAATCGAATTATTAAAAAAAATTCTCGTTTTCCGTAATGGAAAAATTTTGATATAATAGATAATTAACTCGGTTGATCAGTTTGTTTATCTCAACAAACTTGTCCCTTCAAGCCATTCCCACCGATGCCAGTTTTGAGAAGATACGGTAATAAATCATAAAGTTGCAGTTCCTTTTTTTTTAAGACTATACACTGATAAAGGTGCGTTTTGTAAAACTATTTTTATTGAATTTGCAAACATAAAAATTTGCATTCCCAAGCGTTGTGTTTTTTGAGACTTGTGACAGTAAGAATAAGAAGATATTATTTTTTGTACATGTACTAAAATTATGTACGACTTTTTCTTCTTATGAAATTATAAAGCGAATTCTTTATCCTACGACAGAAATGCTTGAGTTATAGTTTTGCACTTTTGTCATAAGGGTTAAAATGGCGCTTGCTTTAATCATACAATATCACAACGTTTAAGCGCCATCGCTCAGAGATCGGATAGACCAGTCATGCAATATATTGGTCAAAAGTGACGTGTAAAATATTTTTCTATAAATAATATTAAAAGTTTATTTCTCATGAATATTGTGAATTAAAAGAATTTTACGCATGCAAATAAAATTACACATTGCTATCATTATTTGTTGTATCTTCAACAAAGAATGCATTTTTTGGATGTTCCGTTCTTCTGAATAGGAAAACTAAAATAAAATAATCTCTACTTATACTGTTTCAATTAGACATGCAGTTTCTGTATATCAAATGCAAAATGATATCAATATTTGCCTTCGAATAATCGAGTCTCAAACAGAGTTTTTTTATATTTCTTTTTCTTTTCCAAAGCAAAATCCATTTTTATTCTAAAATAATTTCATAAAATATTGATAAAGAAAAAACAAAACGCTGAATTCATGAGACAAGTTCAATTCTACATTTCCTTACAGAGTTATTCATTCACTAATTTTTATTTGAAGATCAGTCAATTTTCTCTCATATATATCTACTTGTAAATACATAGGTCAATAACGTTAGAGGAGGAAAAATAGTATTATGTTTCATCTTCATATTTGATTTCATCCTATCGTAAATTTATAAACCTTTATTGCTGAGTTGGAAGAGGAGATTTGGCTGAAATGCTGTAACTTCGATTCTCTCTGTTGGCTATGCACTCAAACATCGAACATTCGTCAACTGTAATTTACAATCATGTGTAGATTTCATGTAGAATGTGTTCGCTATAGCGCGGAAATAGCAAACACATTCCAATAGTAGTAGGAACTTAAGTACTAATGCATGCCTTTACCACATCATTGTTTCAATTGGGATCATTTTTATCAACAAAGCGATTTTAGAAGTTTTTTTTAAAAATAAGAAGCCATAGTTTTGCTGTATTACTGAAATGAATAAATTCAAATGACGGAGTGATGAAGTACAGAACATTTTTGGTACACTTAAAAATACTTTTTTTTTCATTGTTTGTTTTTAATGAAGATTTTCTTCTTTCAAAACTTTTATTCATAATATACATCCTTTTAAAGATTTTGCATTTTCTGTTCTTTAAATATAATTTACTTTTAAATCAGGACTTTTTATGTGTAGTCTAGAAATAGCCATTTAAATATTGTTTATGTAAAATGAGAGCGAATCTAGAATGTCTTATTGTGTAACACGTGTTGGGGTCATATTGATTTTCTGTCATCATCTGATTTATTAAATTTTGATACTATGAATCATAATTAAATAAGGTAAAAGAATGAAATATAACTACATATAATGTTAATGCCACTAACCTGAGTAAATTTTCTGGTTGAATAACGTTTCAGAGAAATGTGTGCTTTATTTTTTACTAATTTTGTAAAAGAGCTGAGGGTAAAAAGTGAAAGAACCTCATTTAATCCTCTGGTTTTATCGATAGAGATCTTTTTTCATGAGCTAATTAAAACTTAATAATTCTTTTATTATTTATTTTACAGAGTGAATTCGTCAGCCAATTTGACAATGGGTGAATCAATGTTACAAACTGGGCATGTTGTCAAGGACAAATGGCAAGTGGTGAGTATACAGAAGCTTCATTTAATAGAGAAAATTTGTTTCAGAGTTCACAATTAGAGAAAGAATTTCTGGCGAAATTTACACTGCGTGTCATTTTTAGAAAAGGTTTCCCGGTAAATTTGTGTAGAGTCAGATTATTTAACGATTAGATTGATTCAAACAATTTGGATGTGATATGGACTTTGGGAAGCCCAAAGGGAAATTAGTTTGAAAGGAAAAAGGCTCCTAACAAATAATTTTAGTGTCTGTTTGAAACTAAAAAGTATTCTTTTAGCTTTTAATGTACAAAAGCGATTTTAGTATCACAGTCTTATTTCTAAGTAAAGACAAACTCAGGGGGATGATAGAGTAATCATAAACTACTTCTTTTCTTGATGCTTCAAACCACATTTAATTTATAGAAGTTTTTATACGAACTACAGCCTTACCTGTAATCCATGCACCTTTTCCCATTGCGCACATCCACGCTCTCAGATGTTGGATTGAACACTGTCTTTTCCCTGCAGAGTCCTCCTTGGACTTCGTAGAAGTGATGGAGAATTCAGTGGACATCAACAATGCATCATTATTATCGAGCCTGTCGACTGTGTGATAAAATTCGCGGACACAATTCGTTTCTCTATGTCTAGCACTGATCAGTTCTAGACATAGATATATAATCATTCTGTCGAATCTTGTTTTTCTTCTTATATTTCTGTATTTATTTTATATACCACTGTCTATGTTTTATTCATGCTGACAAATATAGTTCATTCTCGGATTCAGAAAAACACCGCTCTTTTATGCTTGCATCAGAAGGTTTTTATTTGGGCAAAAACGGGGTGAAAGGAAAATATGTTTATTTTTAGTAACAGGGTGAACTCAAATTCTTAGAGGGAATAGAAGGTTCATCTTTCAGTGCATCATCTCTTACCGAATTATAAACATCGAAGAAAGCTAATCTAGGAAACCTAAAACGTATAATAAATATTTTTATTCTTATTGTATCTTCCTTGACGTCTTACTTTACACAGGTATCTGAGGCAGTTTCATCCACAAAATATGCTTTGCAATGCAATGTTTTATGGTAATTATTGATCTTTTTGATGTATGCCATCATCTGTCTGTTGTTGCTTCAAGGCAAGGTCGCGCTTTCCTTTTCTTTCTTATGCATGGCAAATAAATCCATTGAGATCTTTTATACACCGTTAGTATGTCATTAATCATATAATGAATTATTATTTTTAAAAAACGATCAATAGCTACTATTTACTTCTGATGAAGGGAATGTGTCCATTGCTCTTAATCATATTGTCAATTTTTGATACTTCATCGAAATTTAAAGCAATTTTCTATGGTTTTAATTCAATATTGTATTTTTGTTATGTTAGTGCGTCAACTTTTTCAAATTTGCATAAATAAAATATTTTTTATGTATCTATGTATGAATAATTACGACATCCGTAAGCCATATCAAACATATATATATATATATATATATATCTTTTTAACTTGTATGTGCTGTTTCCTATGTAATATAACATTGTTGGATATCACAGCGTATTGAGAATTATAGCATTTTTAGATTGACTAAATTGCTATACTGAAATAAAATATTAATTAAATGAATAAAAGAAATAAAGATTAATAATTGTAACAGTTGATTTTGGAGATTATGCTATGTTTTATTCTACATTGAATAAAGTTCTTTTTTTTTGTTTTGAAGGATGTAGGGTTTAAAATGGATAACATATTGAAACTCCTAAGGAAATTTCAATGTATCAAAGGGGAAAACATTCAGGTCTTAAACTCGAATTCTATAGACTGCTTCATTTCACACAATTCTGCTAAGCTTAATTTATGAAAATGTAAAATTGAATATGGGTTGAAATTGAGATAATAATATCACTCATATTACGCATAAAAATGCCTGATGATAATAGAAAAGATGACAGAAATAACTGTAGTTAGTCATATCATCATAGCTTTATGACTTTAATATCAGGAAATCTTTTTCTTCTGAAAACATCTTTTTTCATGCTAAAAAAGCTTTATCTTGTATACATGTACATATGTGTGCGTTTGAGATAAATTATATTTCTCCTTGTTATTAAAATTAATTCTTTTACTCACCACTTATACTCATTTATAAAAGCACTTTTACTTCAACTTCTGAAATGCTTGGTTTTGGTTTCCACCAAACCTCTCAAAGTCTAATTATTTTAGTCTTAACTGACTAGCATACACCTGGTTGCATAAAAACATCACGAACCCTAAAAGTTGTAAATTTTGCAATTTTTTATTGTTATTTTATTTACCAAATGAGGAATAATTTCCATCTCAAATGCATGAAAACTTAGGTTGCTCTAACAACTCTCTCTTTTTGTCTTTGGCGTTCTCATTGGAATAACCCTGCTAATGGTTGCTTCAAAACATTCACAGAGTTTAAAACCTTTAGTTAATTGCTAACGTTAATATCACACACACACACACACACACACACACACACACAATGCACAAGGCAGCGGTGGCCTGGTGGTAAGGTCTCGGCTTCGGAACCGGAGGGTTTCAGGTTCGAGACCCGATTCCAACGGAGAACCGTCGTGTAAGGGGGTCTGTTGCACGTTAAATCCGTCCTGACCAAACGTCCTCCCGCTGGTGTGGTGTGGAGAGGGGGGTGCCAGCTCAGGTGTCATCCTCGTCATCTGACCACCGTTCAAAATTAGGAGGTCCGTCCCAAAATAGCCCAAGTGTTGCTTCAAACGGGACGTTAATATAACTAAACCAAACCAAACACGCAATGCATTTGGGAAAATAAATTAAAGAGAATTTATTGTTAAAACACTTCTTAATTCTTTTTCCTCATTGTCAAGCAACATTTCTTCTTTTATGATTTTAAAATTCTTTGTAGACAAATATTGACCAATAACCCACGTAGCTTGCAACAACGTCGAAAGACAGAAAAGGAGAGCATGGGAACGCGTTCAACCCTTTTAAATGTTCTAAAATGGAATTTTGCTGAAATATACCTGAGCCAGCGTCTTTTAAGCATGTGATTTTTATTTAATATGGCAGCTTAATTTTAGAAAGTGGTTGCAGAGGCGATTCTGATAGGCGTAAGAAAAACTAAAAACCCGAGAAACTCAGAAGTTAAAGCAACTATGTGTGTGTGCGCGCGCGTGTGTGTTATTTACTGATTCAGCATTTTTAGAAGGGATCGTGATATCGTCCAAAGTAGTGGAATATTCCAAATCAAAATAATTGCAGAAAAACAAAGTATTAAAATTTGAAAAATTTCTTAAGATATGTATTTATCCCCTCTCCCTTTTGACATGCACAGGAGGGTTTTTAACTAAAGTACCGGGGTAAATTTTAAGAAGACTGGAGAAAGGGCTTGTTGTGGTCAATGCAAACATAATGTAATTCAGTAAAGTAGGATTTCAGTAGGACATACAAAACATGCGCATCCACCCTTTTTACATATGCGTTTTACGTTTCAGTTTCACGTTTCTCAACTGCAGGTGATATGTGATATGGTAAGTATAATTAACTGCGAGTAGTTGAGTTTTACCCCATCAAGAGACTTTTATGGTGAGCCTGGCATGTTTGGATCGAAAAACTATAGAATGAACAGGCTTACTGATCTTCAAATTTCTAGTACTGTTACCTGAGATCGCTATTGTCAAAAAGTGATCCTTCTTTATGTGTGTCTGCTCTGAAATTCGGGCATTTTTATAGAAGATCGCTCCAAGCCACTTCATGCACTGCTAAGGAGTTCCTGGAAAATGGAAATATCATTAAACTTGTTTGATCAGTGTATTTCCCTGAATTAAATCTCATGGAACGTCTGTTCAATACTTTTATGAAACGTCTTTTGGCTCCACCGGAGAACATCCAATAACTGAAATAAATGTTGATTGAAGCCACTTTTTCCTCAACAACTATTGAATAATATACGACTAATTATAGAGAAACGAAGCCAAGCAATCATTTCAATTAAAAGAAGTTATATATTTTACAAAAGGACATCTATTTTTTGGCGATTCCATACTGTATATTTGTATTCATTTTCGCATTAATTTGTTTTCTTCATCCTTAGAATACAAAATACTTTAATCTGAATTTCATGTCCTCCAAGTGATTTCTTGCACTGAAAGGAATTATTGCAAAAAAAAAAAAAAAAAAGAGATGTTGCATAATTTTTGCATTCCAATTTTTCAACATATATTTGAATACCCTTTATGTCGCTTTGCAGTGTTAAACTCTCTGTTATTTTAATAAATAATTGGTAAAACATTAAGAATTTTTTGGCTAGTTTCGGCAAAGTACTTTGTCACATTATTTTAATAGCACTAACTGATGTTGAAACCAAAACGCCATTTCCTTATTGGCACAAAAGCCCTGATTAAATTGAAAACGAAATTACAACGAAACGAAATCCATAATTACTTCAAAATGTTTATACTTCTACTTTGATCGACATCTACCACTTAATCGAATACTTGAATCGGCTACTTCTACTCAAATCAACAAAAAGTTAATAGTTGATGGATTTAGTCCTAAATTTAATTCACGTTTTTAATTTTAATGATTAAAAGATATGCCAATTTTTATCCATCTAGCATGAGGAGTATGTGAGTTATCACTTTCATATGCGCCGGAACAGAAAGATTGGAAAATTTCCCATTAATTCAAACTTTGAGAGAAATCTGCAATTTAATGTAAAACCAAATTTCATGCATCTACCTCGTTAAATGTTTCGTTCGCGGACATAATTGCAAAAATGACTTCAAAGAAGTCAGATTTTTGGAAATGTGGATGTTCCGTATATGAATAAATGCCCAGTTGTATTCTCAGGTTTCAAATTTAAGAAATAAAACATCAGTTACTGATGAATTTCAATGTTTTTAAAGGAATTTTCATTCCCAACAACAGCAGTATCGAACCAAAACAGTGGTTCCCTTCAGGTCAGAACGCATGAAAATTGTGCGATCTCGTTTCAATGATTTTTCTCTCTCTTTTTCAGGTCTCCAAAATTGGGCAAGGAGCGTTCGGAGAAGTTTATAAGTGCAAAGATTTCACAAGTAATAGACAAGTGGCACTCAAATTGGTGTCGAAGGAACGAGTCACTTCGGCTAGTCACCTGTTGAAATTAGAAGTAACAGTTCTTAAGGAATTACAAGGTGAATATAATGATTTGGATTCAACTGAGTTCTTAAACAAATTTTCACCATGAATTAAGCAAAATTTTTCTCACTTTTGAATTCTAATACTGAACGCTATGAAAAGAGCAAATTTTTTAAATCAGGAATTGGTTTAAACAAATTAATCCAAAATTTTAATATGACCATATTATTCAAAATGCACTGTGAATGTCAATTTCGCCTAGAGTAAAAAAACTATTTCTGTTTTTAATGATTAGAGCACTGAAGTTTTTGATGCATATTTGCATTCAATTTGTAAGAATAATTTGGATTGAAGTCATACGCTTTCACCTTAAAAGAACTCTTTTTATTTTTTCCTTTCTCAAATAAGGAAGATTTGTAAAATAAGCATCAGTTTAAATAAAGTAGCATTACTATGGTGATTTTGTTTTCCTAAACTTTGTAAACTAAAATATAAAATTTTTAGATTGATTTTCAATATTTTTAGAGACCGTAGCATTTTTTAAATATCATTCTGAAAATCAAGTAGAATTTTGGGATACTATGAACTGAAATATATCATAAAAAGTCTGAAAATTTGTATATAACTGCCTCCAAATTAATTCATGATTGAGAAAATGCAATCAGCTCTGCTCCTTCATTTTCTTCAACATAATAGAAATTATACCTCATTTTGGGCTCCTAAATATCTGGGGGAACAGTTCTGTCATTTTCAAATTTTGGATAAGATTGTCCTTTTTAACAATAGATATGTTAAAATCATTTTTGGAGCAAGTAATAAACTCTCTTTCAAATGATGAAATTAATACAAAATCTAAACTAGAATCCAATTTTTTCAAAAATTTACTTTGTCAATGTATGAACAGTGGTGTCCTTGACTAAAAGCTACAAAAAATCTGGCACGCTGTATATGATTTTTTTAAGATTAAGAAATGAAATGTCATTTCATTTCTAGCCCATCATAGCTTTTACGCTTTAATAAAAATAAGGGGATGATAATAAAAAATGCAATGAATGACAATATGAAACGGAAATGAAAGCATCCCCATTTTTTTACTTTTCGATATAACAGCCATTCATGTTCAGGCATTTGTCCCAGAGCTAGATTTCTTTGTAAATCCCGGTCTCGTTGAATGCCGTCGGCTTGTATGAGGTCGTCATCATAGTCAAATTTCTATCCGAGTTAAACCTCTTCATTGGTGTAAACAAATAAAAATCTGAGAGTGTCAAGTTCGGATTATAAAGTGGGTGCTCCAAAATTTCCCAACCGGATCCTTGCATTCTCCTCCCCCCCCCCCCGTTCATGTAAAGCACATATACATGCAAAAAAATCCCCTAACTTTACCACAAAAGGTTTCTGAAATTCTAATAATTAATTGTTGTCAAATTGTTAATTGTTAATAAATTATTAATGCATTTTACAACTTAAAAGAATATATGGACTTTTACTCAATTGTTAAACATTAGCACTAGTTCTCTAATTACAGCCGCTTTCCCGAAAAATGATTCCTTAAACCATTTATACACCGTTGCAACGTTATTATCAATTTTAAGGTCCAAATATTTAATATAATTGAGGTTACAATAAAAGTTTCTATCTAGGCCACGGTCCAAATTCGAAAGCTCTCCTCTACTATTCATCTCATTTTCTTTAAGTAATTAGTTTCAATTCGAAACTAAAGGTTCCTTTTTAAATGAGAATATTATATAGAATTTCAATGAAAAATAAATTGGTCTCTTATTTGACGGTCATAAAAGTAGTAATTTCTAATAAATTTTGAAGAGTTTCGATCTCGTTTGTAAAACGTTTTCATAAAAATCCGAAAGCTAAATTAAATATTTTACTTTAAAATCGAGAAAACTCATGAGAGCTTTGGTAGAATATTAAAGCATTATTTGAAAATAATATTTTTAGAACCATTTTTTGTGCTTAATTTAAAAGGACAAATATTATATGCTAATCTGATGTAAAATCTGAAAAAGGCGAACAAATATATGCAATGGTATCTATAAATACATAAGGGATAATACTTACATGAATGTAAAATACAAACAAATTTAAGTCAAAAATTTACTGCGAGAAATAAATGCATAGTTATGTGCATAAGATATGAAAACAACAACATGTTTTAGAGAGATAAGCCAAATGATCGTAAAAAATTGATCTCTTTTTATAAAATTTAAATAAGATATATAAAGCCTCTCATTGTAATGTATACATAAAATAAGCTGTGCATAGTTTCGGCTTCGTTATATTGCAAAAATTGAAGTAAATTCTTCCATTCCTGTTCGACCTCCAACTATAATATTTAGTAATTGTTCCAACTTCATAAAGCACTTTCTACAACCGTGCAGTACCACTTTTGGAAATTCCCAATTTATATATTGCATTTCAAACTAAATCTTTGGGATGTTGCCGAGCTTTTTTGTATTTTAACCAAAATATTTCTACAGTAAAATCATCTACGTGTGTTCTTTGATTCATATCCTTTACTGTATGTAAGCAAAAGGCATAAATCAAGTGTATATCGCATGCACAATACCTTTCACCACATTGCCCTGCTTCAGCTAATGTTTTCTTGCACAACTTGCTTTCTTGTCACGGGATTCAGTCGATTTCCATATTCACCCAGTCATTGAAACATGTAATTGCATTTGTTAATTATGTCAGCTTCATTTGGCCACTCACAATTTACTTGCGGGCACGAAAGCATTTTATGTTTATTCATTAATTTATGGGCACGTGTAGTTGTTTTACTCAGTTTCATTTGCTCTTTCATGAAGCACATTTCGCCACTTGATCTCTTTTTAATAGCAAATTAATAGGTCATTTTCAAGCATGTTTTGTTCTTAGCAGATGAAATGTGTTATTTAATTAGCAATACCTACATAGAAAGAATCTGTAGTGTTTCGGAATTTGACCCATCGAAGATGTATATTCCTTGTGTACTTTAGCTTAGTACAGTGCATCGTCCTCTCTGAACTTTTCATTTATTGGACAAAAACGTGCATGGTCTTCTTTCGAACAAATAACAAATTTTCTGCGCTAAATTTTGAAATTTATAGAAGAGAGATTGCATGTATCTATTTCATTGTTTTTTTTTTAATTTACTGAATTTTGAAGTTTTATTAGAATTATATAAAGAAACATTTACTAAGAATGATCAATTAAAAAAGTATTATTAGTATTCAGTAACTTACATTTTGCATGCGCATGCCTGCTGTTAAACTGATTAAATTGAAAGACTATGATGCTTTTAGATGATGTTTTTAATGCTTATTTCAGAAGGTCTTTTTGAAGCTTAATCGTCTTCAAATGAACATGTAATTTCCTGAAAATTGTACTTGCCACTAAAGCTGTAAATATTTTTGGACTTTATATCACACATTGTGAATTTTCAACAGAAGTAAGTTTATCAGTTCCATTAGTACTCAAGACAGTCTGAAGCATGAAAATATTAAATTATATTGTATTCATTTTTACTGATCCACAGTTGGAAAAAAAAAAGATTAACAGGAAATTTTAGAAAAGCTATAAAAAAATTATTGTATTTATGTAGTAAAAATGAATGCTTTTTAGGAAAACATTATTTTCCCAAGTTCGTTGGCTTTGGGAAAACCGAAAGATTCGACTACTTGGTTATGGAATTACTTGGTCCTAGTTTGAGCGAATTAAAGAAACATCAACCAGATCGGAAGTTTTCTCTGAGCACTACTTTGAGACTTGGTCACATGATGCTGAAATGTATTCACTCAATTCATAAGGCGGGATATCTTCATCGGGATATTAAGCCGGTAAGCAATTTTTTACTTATTCAATTCTTTTTAAAAAAAAATCAAGTTTATATACTTCACGTGGCCTTAACTAAACATTTCAGTGCATTCCTATACGCTTCGTTTCAAAGTCATTTTCATCTCTGTGAATTATTCTATGTGCAAGTAAATATGCCCCTAAAAGTATATTCCCATTTTTGCATAAGGTATTAAAATTATACAATATAACTTCGATTTAATGTCATTCAGGGGACTGAAAAGAAATTATCGCTATATTCAGAAATAAAAAATCGATCATATTAAATCTAAAAAAAAAAAATCGGTGCTTAATCGGTCACATTAGCTTTTATTTCATGGTCGATGCAAACTAAACACTGTCCTCGAAATAAAAACTAATTTAGGTTACATATCTTTTATTTCTTTGTTCATTAGGATTTGGGCAAAAGTTTTTAAAATTATTTTTTTTGAAGAAATCGATTTTTTTTTTTAACTTTGCGTACCGTTTATATCAGCTATATTATAAATCGCATTCTCAACACACATGAGATTTTGCAAACTTTTCTCTTGACCGTCACTATTTTCAGACTGAAAGTTTTTTTTTTTTTCACAAAAAGAATTCTATGACTTTTATTATCGTTCTTCGTCGTTTTTCATGACCGTCATTCATGACCTGGATTTATCAATAATTAATGGTTTTAATTTTTTTACCTTGTCTGAATCGGTGCATAACAAAACAATTTAAAATCTTTTGCAAAATCGGATATGGAAATCTAATTAATTTAGCAAAATTAACTCTACTACCATTGTAGGCTTCGGCTTTTTTGATTCCGTAATTTAAATATCCAGAACTAGAAAGAATGTCAGCTCTCAAGATCTTTCCTTTTGGCTTGATATGACTAAGTAGAGAAAAGGATTGGACTTTCCATATTTAAAACAAAGAGATTGCGCCTTTCGGCAAGAAAGGTTTTCTTTTCGTTTTTTAATCAAAATTGATGATTTTAGAAAAATCGCACTGAAGTTAATGAGGACAATGTTTCGGACATTTTTTAATGCGGTCAATGTTTCAAAATGATAACATTAAATCCGGGACTTCTTAAAATTACAAGCATATGAAATTATTTGAATTCAAAGAAGAACGACGTTACTTGACGGAAACCTTTAAATGCAGGCATCGTTTGATCGGGATTAAATGCACATCGAAGTTTCAAAAATCAAATAGAAAATTTTTGCTTAATTTGCCTTTATTGAGAAAGCACCTACATAATAAAATTTTAAATGTTGCTAAGTGGGGCATAATTCAAAATAAGTGACACTGATTATATGTTTATTATAACTTCTTTGTAACCAACGACGTGACAGTTGGAAAATTTTATTTGCCTAAGAAATAGTTGTTTTATGCGATTCTACTTGCTCTTAAGAACAATATTTAAGTAATAGTCCATTTCATTATCAGGCGAAGCTTCATCTTTACATCCTATATAATTAGACTGTTCGTTCACTATTGTATGCGAAGTAGGCGTTAAAATAGAGCTTGGACATTTATACATGAAACGAGGCTCCGAAGGAGATGTAAGAAAATTCATTTCCACATGTTGCCACTCTTTGCATTGTTAAGGTGATTTTTCCAATTGATTCTAGCTTAAGCATGCACATACCACAGTCCAGTAATGATTAAAAAGGTGCTGAAGTTACATTGAGTACACTCGCTGGTGTGGTGTGGAATTTTGGAGAAAGGGTGTCAGCTCAGGTGGAAATTTGGAGAAGGGTTCCAATCCTCCTCATCAGACCGAGGTTCAAAATTACGAGGTCCGTCCCAAAATAGCCACAGTGTTGCTTTAAAACGGGACGTTAATATAACTAAACTAAACGAAGGTACATTGAGATAATGCACTGGCATTTGATTTGACTATGTGTGATATAAAATGGACTAACTCTTAAATGTTGATCGCTTGACGAAGGGTAGTCAAGTAAATTAATCCTCCAAACAATTGTTCCTCTTACCACCTCATTTCGAGAATTATCACAAAATAAAACCCTTAACAACCAGACCGATTATGTCATTTTTATTCGAAAATTAACATCGCTACTTTGCCTGCATAACTAATCACTCAGTATGCACTATGTTTATTGTGCAAGAATGCTTTAACATATTATTTTCATTTGCTATGGTAAAATGCAGTTGATCAAAGTTAGTTAACATGGAAAATTATTAGTTTGAATACGGTGGGCGAACTGCTGGTCGCCGAAGGCGACTAATATTTTTTAAGATAAACGTATAAAAAGAACATATATCTGTATTTTATTTAATTTTCAGTACTAATCATTTACATAAATCGTCGAGTTCTTGTACTATAGAGGGATTTTTCGTTTCTTCTAGAATCAGAATTCCCAGTATAGAGTAGAATTTTTTTTTTCTTCAAAATAAACATTGTCGCTGAAGCCGGGTACTTCAATTTTGAATTAATTCAGATTCTTTAAATTAGTGAGAAAACGCAGCAACATTTTTTTTTTCTAAATTAGTGGACACAGTCTAGATGAAGTAAGTTACAAATGGGAATAAAATATTGAAGTAAGAATTCTTTAATTGCTTTATGTTTAGTTTTCTCTAAACTGGAATCTAACAAAAAGTCATGTCGAATTTATAATTCAAGTTGAAAGAGATCATTTTCTGTTCTAAAATAATCAAGAACTAATTGCGAAACAATTGTCAATTGTCTCGTTTATTTATTACAGATGATATTATCAAAATTTTATAGACAAGCTCTCCCTATTAAAAGTAAGGAAAGTGATATTTTGGTATTTTGATACCTTTCAGTATCTGTTTCTGTGTTTGTAAAATTTTATTCGCACTTTTTAAAATTTCTTTTATTACCATATCAAAAGTATAAATTTAAATATGCACTTTTGATCTCCTTATAATGTTTATTATTCAGAATTTTCTTTCAAAAATTGTAATTTAGCTTTACTTTCTTTATCAGGTAATATGCTAAAATATAGAACATGGCATTTAAATTGTAGAAAGTTGATAGCGTATATTTCAACTCGAAGTTCGGAAAGATTATAAAATTCAATAATATCAATAGCTTACAGTCCTACTTTTATAATCAAATTTATTACAATTCATTAAAAAAAATTAGTGATTTTGAACAAATCCATTTTTACATTTTCACTTACTCGAACTACGAAATATACAAAGAGCAATTATACTCCAATTAGCAATTATACATAATATGTACACACACACACACAAACACACACACACACACACACACACATACATATACATATATATATGTATAATTATTATACATATACATACATATTGTAATCGTCAAAAAATTCTAACTCGAGATTTTGACAAATCAAAACATTTCAGACTTTCTTGAATTCCGTAAACCACAGTTTGAGAATTAGGTATGTTTATATGTCTATGAAAACGATATATATTGAGATAGGACAGACGAAATTTGATGTCTGATTTTTATACTGAATATTTAGATTTCTATCAAATTTTGAACAAAAATCCATTCTGTTCATCCAAATTCTATCTGTCTGGCTGTGCGAGTGCAAGTGAACACTATAGCTAGAAGGCGTAATAGCTTTATGAGTTAAAATTGGTATACAAATTTAGCATCTAAAAGATAACTTGTCGAATTTCGAATTAAGCCCGTCAAAGAATTGCCCATCTGTTGGTCTGTACTTTTTCACGCATGTGAACGCGATAATTTAAAAACACAACGATTTAGATAAATGAAATTTGGTATGCGATTTTGATATTAAAACTGTATTTCTGTGTTAAATTTTGATTTGAAGCGGTTGGGAAAAATGCATTCAGAACGTATATTTGGTTTTCTATATTATTACAAAGCACAAAATTCTCATCTGTAGGTGTCTCGGAATAAAAATCTGAGCACTTGTGGTGTTCACGGCCTTATCCAAGCAATACGATTTTATAGGGGGAGGGGAATGACATCCTTATACTATGAAGTTTCGAGGAGACCATCCTTGCTAGTAAAACTAAATCAGTTTCCTTTTTCAAACTTAAATAAAGAGAGATAAAAATGATATATTGATTGAAAAGATACTTTTAAAAATTGTTATGCCTGTTTAGTATAAAATTCGAACGTCTGTCTACAACATTGCTACGTCTGTCCGATTTAGAAGATTGAAAAGTCACTTCATTCTTTTAAGTTATATTGTCAAAATCCACCCCTGAATAATTACTATTATGGCAATAAATCCAATCATTTAGTACATAAAATGTATTATATTGTATAACGAATTTGTAACATAAGTTTTCCTTCCACCTTATGATTTCATCATTATATAGAGTAAGCACTTTAATCCTTGCACGGTAGTTAATTTCTAAATAGTTTCTAAACAGATATCGTATACTTCCAATTGAATAAAGGTTTTCAATGACATAAAAAATTATAATTTATATTGTTTGGGTCCATAATTGTACTGCTGAAAAGTTATGAAATTTAAATTTTTTTATATAGTCTCCCGGTCCTATTAGTCATAGTCAGTAAATTATTTTTGATGCTCTGGAATTTCGTAGGAAAAAAATGTTGAATTTCTGCGCCTAAAACTAACCTATTTATGAGGTCTTGAATATAACAATTTCAGACTTTTCAATGGCTCCTTCGAGGAAAATCAGATTTTAGCCTATCAAAAAGCAGTACTTTCGCTTTTGCTTGATTCGATTACAGTAATGAAATTTAAAATACCATAATTCAATCAGTTTCAATTGCATAAGAGTGAAACTTTTTTTGTTTAAAATATTAAACTGTCTGGAATATTTTACTAAATGTAATTGATATGGCAGGGAAACTATATAAAACTTAGATTTTGTATTTTTAAGCATTACGTTTTTTGACAAGCAACATGAATTACAATTCTTCGTCATTTAAAACCTCTTTCCAATAAGAAGTATGTGCCAATGCATGTTCTTAGCGATCTCTAATCGTTTAGAAATTAGATTTGGATTCTAATTAGACAGGGAGGAGCAACGACATGGATATTGGGTGGTAATTGTCTTCCTAATCGGTGACTGCATGCTTCCCCACCCCCTTCCGTCAGTTAGAAATTAAGAGTTAAGTCAGGAAAGATCTTCACAGTTTCGGAAAGTCGCTGCATAGAGTTAGATGTCAAAGAATCCACATCTTTAAATCTCATCTAATAGTTATTATATAGTAAACAGTCGAAAAAAGCGAATTTTGTCTGAATTCGAACACTTGGTTAAGTAAAGGTGTTAAAAAATGAAGACAAGTGAGTTTGAATGCAAAAACTGACTTCACCTTCTCTATGTGTTCCCCTTCTTAAACAATATGTACTAGTTTTTTAGTCTAAATGTATCCATACATAAATTATTGGAATTCTAATTTTTAAACAGTTCATTTTTTTCATGTTCCCTTTTGTATACCATTCTTCGGTCAGTGTTTCTCCAATTAAAAAATTCTTATTTAAAACATTTTTAACCAACTTTTATGAAATGTACTAAAAAAAAAGGCATAAACGCTGATTATTTTTTTCTAAAAACAAATACGCAAGGAGTTTCTTTTCTGATTTTGAAAATTTCCATTGCAGGTCCATTTAAAAAAGTAAATGGTGTGAATAGTGTGAACAGAAAATCAATAATTCGCATTGCTGATTGGAGAGTTTTAATTTTCCTATTCTTGAATGTAACAAATAGTTTTAAAAAAAACATTGTGCAGAGCCTAAATCAGGTTTGAATATTCCAGACATTATTTGGCCACTCACTTTTAGATGTGGAAGATGATACATAACAAAATGATTGTCGCCATTTGTAGATTTATGGCAGATGGAAAATTCTATGATATTCAATATTTTTCTTGTGTCATCAAGGCACAGGGTATAGCAATCCACCTTTCCCTTTGTCTCCTGTTTATATCTTACATGATAAAATATTTAAAAATGGATGACTTTCGAGTTTTTTTTTTTTTTTTTTTTTTTTTTGGTAATCTTTACAAGTAAAAGAAGTGTTGTTGGAAATTGTAGGTAAAAATGAACGAAATTGCTTCTTCAGTTCGACATTTCAATGTTCTTATAACTAAAATATGGTAGAGAGAGTCTTATATTTCATGGACGCGTGACTAAATTGCTTGTGAAAAGTTCTAGAAATTACGGCCATTTATTGCTTTTCCATATCCGCGAGGAATAAGTGTATTATCCAATGATATCAAATGTTTGTAGTTATAATGTCCTACAAAAATAAGATGTATATATTGGGTCTTAATCATATGTACTTCTGAAAAGATTGTCTATTGTATCTGCCCCTCAGAATTTAACCAATAATACTGTATTTGCGGTATTGGACTATGTAAAACATGATAGACAACCTGAGTACTCGTCCTTGAAAGTTACTTTCCTGTTCTTTAGAATTCGGAACATTAGCCATGCAGCGAAATAAAATACTATGCATTTTTTTTCTTGGAGACAAATTTCAGCAACAAGCTTTTCTTCCGTATTTCCAAAATGAAAATTGAAATATTATCATAGATTATGAATGTTTTTTTAAAAAATAAGGGATCAAAAACAATGTAGTTTTATTTCAATTTTTGAGTCGCAATATTTTTTTTATTCGTTGTTATTGCGTATATTTCAGGTGAAAAAGATTTTTATTAAAAATACGGCAGTTCTTATTTTTTTTATGCTTTTATATTCGGCATTTTCAGTGTAACTAAAATGTCATTCATTTGGAACTTTTAACACTTTTTGGACACTGTATATTAAAATTATCTGGATAAGTTATAAAATATGTGAAGCACTTCGGAGATTCATTCAATAACATTTTCTGAAACCAAAACTATCAATTAGTTGCAAACTTCATATTTAAGTCTAATGTCGAAGCAAGACGAAGGCTATTTCTATTCGACCTCCTACTTTTGAACCCTGGTCAGATAACAAGGACGACACTTGAACCGGTACCTCCTCTTCAAAACTTCTTGATCGCAAGACTCCCGTCTTTGATCGGGAGGACATTCACAAGCACTAGGAAACTGCTAACACGGAAGTTCTTCGGTGGAGCTCTTTAGTTTTGAGATATGTACCAGGCTGCCGCGGCCCCTGTTAGTGTAAATTGTGTGTAATGATTAGTTTAATTTAGTTATATTAATGTCCCGTTTGAAGCAACACTAGGGCTATTTAGGGACGGACCTCGTAATTTTGAACCGCGGTCAGATGACGAGAACGACACCTGAGCTGGCACCCCCCTCTCCACACCAGCGGGAGGACGTTTGGTCAAGACGGATTTAACGTGCAACATACCTCCTTACACGACGGTTCTTCGGTGGAACCGGGTCTCGAACCTGATACCCTCCGGTTCCGCAGCCGAGACTTTACCACCAGGCCACCGCGGCCCCAAAGACTTCATTGTGTGTAATGAAGTCTTTGCTATTTTTTTTATCACTTTTATACGCAGAATTCTTGTTATTAAGTATGATTGAATTCAATTTATTATTATGTTTCAATTCGAAGTGGATGTCGCTATTTAAACGAGATGAAATGAATGCGTGCGCTACCATTATAACTGCCAAAAATATTGAAGAGGGGCCCAGCTGACTGAATGGTGAAACGCAATTTCAGTTTTCATGATTTGAAATTCTCATTAAAACCATTTTCGTACTTAATAGTTAATTTTATTACATTTATTTAAATTTTCCCTCTCAAAATGTTTTTAACGTTACCTTTTAACGCTCGTCCAACTTATGGAAACACTTCGAAAGATTTGAATGTTTAAGAGATTCGCATTGGTTTAGAAATTACAAATATTTCTCCGGGTCATTTAATATCATTTTTACTTTGAAAGGAATTGACGGATGTTTTGGTTTGGAGAATCGAAAAATACAAAAGGTTACTTAAACAAAATTTACGAAAAGAAAGATAAGCTACAAGAAATATTCTCCCCAAAAATACTTTGTAATTAACAAAAAATTGGTTCTAATAATCTAGTTTTTATTGAGAAGAATTAACTTCATTTGAAATAAATGTTCGTCGAAATAATAGAAATCCTTATAATTGAATTTTTATGCTTTT
Organism: Argiope aurantia; assembly: GCA_026543865.1. Lineage (NCBI taxonomy): Eukaryota > Metazoa > Arthropoda > Arachnida > Araneae > Araneidae > Argiope > Argiope aurantia. The sequence continues at coordinate 280,877 of JAPMOR010122209.1, read as the reverse complement.
TTTAACAATCTAAATTTGATTTCAATAAGTTCTTTAGCCTTAGATTTGATTGAATTCATTTCGTATAGTTTCTACTTAATTACCATTCGTTTCCTTCAATATATATTTCATTCAGTAATCAAATTTAATAATATGTTAATAATTATTTTCACATATTTCTGCTATTTTATGAAGAGATTTAAATAATGAGAAAATTTGCTTACAATATAACTACATTTATGTTCTTAATAGTTCATTTTAAATTGTTACTTCTAGGACGATTCTTTACACCATAGAAATCGGCAATTACAACGTATTATTATAACTGAATTAGCTATTAGATGCTTAATTAACTTTCAGTCTAAAATAAATTACCTTGTGTTATTTCGAGGCTAAATTAGAGAGATTCTGAAATAGTCACTCTCTCTATATATAGCAACGGACATGCAAATAGAAGTAACAGAGGTCCTGTAGGATTCTTGCGCTGTTGGCGAAATCATTGAATATCTACTTCAATTTGCTGATGAAGTAATGTCCATTCTTGTAAATAAGAAAAAAGGCGATTTATTTTTATTCAAAGGAAATCAGTTGCCTGTATAGTAATTAAGAAAATCTGATTCCTTGAAATGAAAATAATTTCTGGTTTATTTCAGAAGAAGTTTCATTAAACAAATGCAACACTAAGAACAAATATTTCTGTATTACGCGCTTTTATTTAACACGTTTATTATTTGTAATTTTATAGTCGACTCGCGTTTGCTATGCACCTTTGGATGACAACATATTTAATATTTTTAGAAATTAATTTTCCATTCATCGACTAATGAAAGGAAATTTTTATTCCATACGAATAGTAACACCTGGTTGTGATTTTGTGAAAAAATCACAACCACAATTTATAATTGAGAATAATCAATTATAAATTAAAGATAAAAAAATAATGAAAAAATGCTTTTTATTTTTTTCACTAATAAGGAATTATTTTCATGAAATTTATCCATTTTGATTGTGTTCAGTAGCATTGATTCTTTTTTTTTGAATCCCATTATTTTTAGAGTAACTTCACCATTGGTATTGGTGAAGACAACCGTCGACGAGTGTATCTTTTGGATTTTGGATTGGCTCGACAGTATGTCCTGGAAAACGGAGAAGTGAGACCACCTCGTTATAAAGTTTCCTTTCATGGCACACCAAGATATGCGTCTTTAAGAGTCCTTCAAGGCAAAGTAGGTTATTTCTCATTCATTTTATGAACTGAAAGAAACAACCATAATATGAGTCTCGTTATTATTATTTCAACTGTCAGTACACAAAAATGAAAATAGGATTGTGGTTCTAGAAGCATTATTTCATGTGGCACAACAGTAAGATTCTTTGGAAGATGCCGATCAGTAGCAGTCTAGTATAAAATAGATCGAAAGAGACAGAAGTTACAAAACGTCACCTCATAAATTCCTGTAAAGGCGCTTAGTTCAGTTTTGGTCTGCAGAAGCTGTTAGTAAAATTAGAATTAGCAGTTTCCGGAGAAGACATTGATTTTAATTTATTTTGGATATATGAACATAGCTGAAGTGTTACGAACAGGTCAATGACATTAAGTCACTAGTGTAAAGTCACTGCACTTCGTGAAATGCAATCATTTCCATGTAAATCCAACCGTAAATTCTGGTTCCACTAACACTTTCTGTAGACAAAAATTGATTTACAGCGGCTGTTTAGAGGACACTTCTTCTGTTGTCGCTTCTGTTTCATCCAGTGATGCATGATCAGTAATCTTTTTCAATCAGATTATTGTCATTCATTTTTTACTCCAGACCTGGAGTTTTAAAGAAGTTCTTTCACGTGAAGTAATTCAACTAAAATCCTATCTCTGCCACTATTTATTAAGTTGTTTATTCTAATTCTGTGATATAGGCATTCAAAATAAATATTTTTGGAGAAAAAACTTTTAGAGTTATCTCTCTAAAATTCAACGACAGACAAGAAATTAAAATTTAAATACTTTAGTAAATATCGTATTTAAATCCATTTCCCTTCATCTAGACTTACATTGTTGTTTTGCCATTAAGATATTATTTTTTCTACGGAAGTTAGTCCATTTTATTCATTAATATAATTCTGTGCAAAAACTCTGTCCATGACTCTAGTTTTAACTGAAAGATAAGTTATCTTTGCTTCATCCTTCCTCTGTTCGGAAGTTTATATATCATATCATAAAATCCATCAAACAAATGATTCATTGCTATTGTTTTTCAGGAAGCTGGTCGCCAAGATGACTTAATGTCTCTGTTTTATACGTTATCGGAATTTTCTTTTAGAGACTTGCCGTGGAAAAATATAAGAGACTACAGAGAAGTAAATTTCCATTTCTTATATGTAATATAATTCGTTTATTTTAAAATTAGTTTTGGATAATTTGTTGGGAATTTATATGATATTTATATGACTTTTTTATAGGCTTTATGGTTTTTTTATGGACTTACGGTTTTAAAAGTTTACACAATTTATGAAATCCACTTTTATACAAGAGAAATTTAATTGAGGTAATAGGGAACGAATTTTGCAGAAGTTGTAGCTTTCTTCGATTTAAAATATTCTTGTGAGATGAAAAATATATCTATACTTTATGCGAGTGCATGATCATGTCCTGGGTGGTTCATTAAACAATGCCTTTTCCCAAATTAATTTATTAGCTGTTTAGTGATGGCAACGTTCACAATTACCCTGATATATTCCGAAATATTCAGAAAATATGAAGTAATTGGGAACGCGTATTTTGCTTCTAATCGCAGGAACGAACTGATTTGAAGAAAAAATGAAATGAAATGAATTGCTTTGCTTATTGCCTTAGAATTTATTTTACACCAATTTTTAAATACCCCAAAATACTTTTCTTCATAGTTTTTCAATACAAATACATTCTTTCATAGAATATTTCATATAAACTATCATAACTATTTAATATCTTCAATTTGGAATAATTTATAATCATTTCATAGTAAAAGCTGTGGCACAAGCAACAGTTTATAAGGATAGTAACGAAACACTTTTAAAAGAATCTTATGAACCCTGGAATAAAATTGGTCAGCATTTTCTGCATTTCGCTGGCCACTAGGGCTGAAACGGGATATCCTTTATCCACTTGCGTCTTCCACTATCTGCGCTGCAACACATCTTCATCCTCCTACCTGCGTTGCAACACATCTTCCTGGCTGAATGGCCAATGATCCTGTTGCTTCAAAATCATTTTTTTAAGTCTTTAGATAGTGGTTGGGCCATTCCATAATTTCTTCAAAAACCGAATTTTACGCAAAGCTTCTGTAGCAGAGTCATCGTTTTGATAAAATAATATCACTAATAAAACAAGTTCTTGCAAAATTAACGTCATCTTCCTTAATTTCGAAATGGATATGAGGGAGATTCCACTATCGCACTTTTATATTGTAATGAATAGCATATAAGCCAGTTAACAACTACTCTACCCGAGCAATTGCTTTTGTATCGTGGTTATGTTACTGGGCTGCGAACCATAAGGTCCCAGTTATATCCTCGCTCATCCCAAACCACCACATTGGTGACCTCGGACGATGAACCTTCAACCTTCATACAGCTGTTGTGGCGCCATCTGCTCGCAACAAAAGTCGTCAGACTCACTTGACGCAGCATCACATAAAGGTCGCAGCAACACAAAAAGGCCGCAGCAACCCAAAGTCGTCAGACTCACTTGACGCAGCAACAGCATCAGCAACCACTCACCCACACACGCTCGCCATAACGCTTGGCGCTACTCAAATGGGTACAGGCGCATTAGAATCAACAGCTAATACATCACCACTCAACAGCCATATCGTTCGTCTCACCTCCGACTCACTGGAGGGAGAGTCTGTAGTGAATAGCATATAAGCCAGTTAACAACTACGCTACCCGAGCAATTGTTTTTGTATCGTGCTCATGTTATTGTGCTGCGAACCATAAGGTTCCAAGTTCTATACTCGCTCATCCCAAACCGCCACAATAACGCGTGTCCTGCTGTGCGAGCTCAGGAATACTACGGTTACGAGATTTGCATATGCCAAAAGGATTGTCACACAGTGCCATCTAATGTTGATTTTTAAAACTTTTTTTGCTAGAAATTTTTTTTATTATTATTTCACTAGATTGTTACCCATTTTTTCATGAAATTTTGTTTATTTTTCTTAAATTAAAAGCCTGTTCCTAATTATCCCATGGTGGAAATTGTCAGATTATTTGAGAACCCTATCCTGTTTTCAATATATATATATATATATGCATGATATGTATTATATATTAATTATATGCATTAATTATATATTAATATATATTAATTATATGCATGAAATGTATATAATTAAGCAGCTTACCTTGAAAATAACAGCAGTAGGAAATGTATCATGACTCTTGGAAAAGTTTAGTTGGAAAAGTTTGAAAGACAACTAAAGTAAGGAAAAGATAGAAATTTTACTTAATAAATGGGAAAATGTTTTTTGACTTTCCCCAGAGTGGCTTAAAGAAGGTACAGCTTGGTAAGGTTTTGCCGGTGTATACTGTATTCCCCAATCATTCTTGGCTCTCAGTTACCCTCACTGACTCTAAATGTATCTATGACAAAAATTTATTGTCTAAAGAACCTTCAGAAAGTGCTAAGAAAAATTGAGAAGGCAAAGATAAAGCAAATTACTTATTATTCCAACATTAGAAACTAATTATTAGAAAGAGAAAAAGGTTTGAAACAGATATATTTTATTATAATATACGTGGTAATTCAAACTTTGAGTTTCTTAGTGTGTATATATCTAATTATATACTAAAAATTTCTGTTCAAAAGAATTTTATAAATATGGTTTGATGTTATTTTTCATTCTTCCATCATTTGTATAAAAATAATGTCTCCCTTCTTATGTAATTAATATCTCAGAAATTTTATTGTTTCTTGTCAAATTAACAAGCCGGTTGCTTTGACTATAAGAGAATAAATATTTATTTAATTGGGGGATATTTTTAAGGGCAAAGTTTTTCATCCATACATAAAGGAATTTAGGATTAATCTAAAAGTAATAATATTTGAAGTAATAATATCGTTAACATTTAGAATAATGATGCAAGAATATTTCTTAGTTGAAATTTTTTTTTTCCTTAATTACATTTGATCTTGGCACAGAGAATTATATTTTTCAAAAGATTTTAGCAACACAACATACACATTGACAAGAATACACTCCAGATATTCCCGCTCTTATAACAGAAATTAATATTTTCATACAAATACTGAAATAATTAGATATTTATTCTGTCAAATGTATATAAAATACAGATAAAGTAGAAAATTGACAAGTTAGTGTTATATCCTCCACTAACCACTTTTTCAGGTAGAAGATGGCATCAAAGTATTGTATTTCAGAAATGTGAAAACTGGATTTGCAAGATAATTACTTGAACTAGATTAAAATGATTAAATTTCTTCATACTAATACATTAATTAATTAGCTTCCAGTAACATTAATTTAAAAATCATGGTTGTTATAAAATTACCAATTATGGGACATCTTATTTAAATTGGAACAAAATTAGAAAAGATAAATTTTGTGCCTTATAATAAATAATCAGCAAATAAAACCTATAGCGGGAGCTTGGACGTTGTGTGGTCTTATTAGTTTCTTTATGGAACATGAGAAATCTATTTGAGATTTGTAAGAAAATCTGCTTAGAGCCATTCATTTGGAAATATTCAGAATAATGTAAATTTTATGATTTTTTGCATATTTTTATTCATTTACGTTGTTTCACGTTTGCAAAGATGGAATTTTGAAATCGAGTTTACACTCACTTCCAAATATGCTAGAATTTTGTACATTTGCGCATTTTGTTTAATGCTACAATATTTTGGTATTTTCAGAACTTAATTATCAGTGAATGGATTAATTTAATTAATATATATATATATTCTATACGAGTGGTATCACCCGTGAGTGAAATTGAGAAAGAATTAAATTTCAAAATATTTGTAGTATTAAAATATAAATTAAAGAATAAAAAATATTTAATCCGGAAAAAGAAATTACACTTTTTAGTGCTCAAATAAAAATGAGATTTAAAATTTTTTAACCAAATTTATTATTATTCATTTGGTATATCTTTGGTATAACCAAATTTATTATTATTCATTTGGTTTTTTTTATCTGTATAGTTAATTTTTAATCATTTGAGCCTATTTGAACACTTTTGAATTTGAATATTTGAATGCTTATCCTTTTCAATACTTTTTTCTCCGAAATAATTGGCTGAAAAGTTACAAAAACATTGACTTTTCTAGATGGCTCAAGCAAAAGAAGTATTTGACCATCAGATTCTCGTCAAAGAATTTCCTGATGAATTTCAAGACTTTTACAATCACATCAGTGAACTCACTTTCTTCGATCAACCAGATTATGATCTGCTGTATTCAGTGTTTGATCGTTGTATCAAACGACGGGGCGTCAAGGAAACTGATCCTTTTGACTTTGAAGAGGCCGAAAGTCAACGCATTGAAAGCGATTTAAAGAAAGACAATTCATCAACAGCTCCGACTAAGTTAGTATTATCACTTAAATACTTTACATTTTGCACTGTATATAGATCAGAATTCATTGAAACTATGATTAGAAGGAATTCACCAGCTTTATATTTGTTGTAAGAATGTTTCAGAAATGTTCAGCACAAAGAACTAAATCGTGGCATAAATGATGCAATAGCTTTTCCTCAATATCTGAAAGTGTTGAAATGAATTTAAATTGCATCCTCTGGAAATCCTCAATACTTTGATATTTTTTATAAAGATCTAAATAACATTTTCGAATTTCAATCCTACTGTTAATAAACATCGAAAAAGTACTTATGCTCAAATGTATTTGTTGTGAATCCAGAACAAAAATTTCCTCTTAATCCCGCTTCATTTTGCAGTGATTGTAAAATTAAATGCATGTTTTCGCAGAAAAAACGTGGGCTTTTAAAATTTACTTTGTTCCTGAAAGGAACTTCTTTCAACATATAGTAATCTATTTCAAACTTTGAAGAAATAACGCGCTTAGAGAGAAATGAAGCAAATTTCCAATTCATTAATATTGAAAAGATATCCGGGCTCAAATATATAATTTTTATATTTGGAGAAAAAATTGCTCCCATAAGGTTAAAATTCTTCACGTTGAATACTTATAAGTAACACAAAAATTCCAAATTCCTTATATTCTAGCTAAAACTGTTAATGTTGGCACTCATATCGTTTACAATCGATATGGTTTCTTTTTGAACTTTTTAGAGCTGATTGCATTCATGAGGAATCAATACTAACTGAAGAATCTGAGATCAAATTATTTTGCTTCTCCCTCTCTTTCTATTTAGGTTGAAAATGTTACGAAAGAATTGATTAAAATATTTATTATGTCAACAAATATTTTTTGTAAATTACGGAAAACAATACCCGAGAAATAAAACATAAGAAAATTTGAATAGTAATTGAGAAATAAAGAATTCTTCTGATCTTTACTTTTTATTAGATTACAAATAAGAGAGAAGAATTTAAGCTTAAAGCTCAATATCTGCTAACACTATTTAATTAAATGATCAACTTTTCAATGAAAGTATTTGTCTCGCGATCTTCTTTTAGTTTACTCAGATATTTAAGATTTCATTCATCCGTTTCAGCAGGTTGTTCCAGAATTCTAAGCTTAAAATTAAAGGGAGAATAGAGGACATCGATGGAAATAGTAATTACATAGGATGGCATAGTTGAAAATATTATCCTTAAATAGCAAAGAAGAAATAAAAATAAAATAAAAATGCAATATAGAAAGTACAATAATCAGCGTATATAATCTTCTACCACCATCCGTGACGATTGGCATTAAAAATTCCCTATTTACCTCTGTCATTACCGGATGCAAAATTTCAAGTTCTGTTTTGGGGGTCTAGAAAATGAGATAGATTTTTTTATATATATATTTAAATCGACTGGAATATAGCTAAGCATGAATAAAAATTAGATATGAGATTTAAAACTTTATATTGTCACGTAGAGCTATAGTATAGAACACAATGACATACACAAGAGATAGAGCTAAACCAATTTATTAACTGAACTCAGAACTGAGAATACAGTAACTGACAAATCTTCTGCTTTTATACAAGCAGAGAAAGTTCTAGAATACTCTTCTGGAGACAGTAAGAAAAGTCCAGAACACATGTCTGGCAAACTAAAGAAACGCCCAGTATCTTCTGGAACATGAAATAAAGGAATTAAGTATTTACATATACTATTAATCGCATTGTCTCTAGCGGGATTCAAACCCAGGTCTCTTGATCATGAGACCCGTACCATGACCATTCGGCCATGGAGATTCGACTGTCTTTTTTCAATGCGGCAATATTTACATTTTCTTATGCTGGATCATAGAAAAAGATGATAAGTTAAGGCCTACAATTTTTATTATTTTACATTCAAACCGATTTTAGTGATTAATTTTGAAGTGACATTATGGATATAGAAGATCCCACTGTAGAAAAGTAAAAATACACTACAAATGTAAATTCTTTTATTTCGTAAGTACTTTGACAATGATCATGGGATTTTATACTACAGATTTCATTATTTAATGTGTGATAATATTGACAGACGGGAATATTTTCTAGAAAAAGAAAACAGAAGCAGGAGGAGATATTTAAAATTATGCACATTGGCATTTAATACGCCTGGCATCGACGCCGCATGGATTGCTGAACATTCTCAAAGATACCGCGCATTTTGCGGATAGTAGCAGCAACGGTATTGATTTGAGTTACCAGAAACATATCAGAATCCATTGCCATTTCGAAAACGGTGACCTTCTAAGCAGGGTACGAAAAAACTCACGCAAAGATAAATCAAGTGATCTGGGAATGCAACGAGACCATTACGCCCAATCCGTCGGCGTCCAAATGATCGGCCCACTAAGTCACCGAAATTGAATAATGAAGTCAAGAACCATTAAAAAAAGAAAGGATCCTTGCATCAGTACTATCAGACAAGTTCTGATACCCATTAGCGAACATTTTGTAATTTAGAACATGCCTCGCTGGCCTTTTTTTCTGATACAATCGTATAACAACGTGTTCATTTCCATTTACTCGGCCATATGTAAAGTGAATATCGCCCAACTTGACGTTCCTAAAATGATTCATGTTGATCGCTCTCATTCGACATTTAGAATGAGGTATGTGCTGAGCTTCTGTACGACACCACTGATTCATTTTTCACCGTACTATCCTATGCATTTATGATTTCTATCAATAGCTCTCTATCTTCCCTACAAATTTATACTTGAGACTTCAAAGCGCCCTGTGCATTACGAAGCATTCTATTAAACAATAACACAACTTACGATTTACTGCACATAGTATAACATTGTAATCTATTTTCTTTACACGTAGGTCATCATCTGATGTTCTAATTATCAATTGTGAATCTTTTGAAGAATCCGAAGTAAGTAAAATTATCATTTTTATGATATATTTGAATTGCAAAATTATTATGTTAAGGCATGCTATTACTGGTATTATATCTCATTTCAGAGATGAGTTAAAATCGCATCTCTGTTCATTGAAATTACTGTGCTACTACCAAATTTTTCAGTATCTTGAAGAAGATTGAACGGAAGGGACTCTAAAATTATTTATAGATTATTTTTTATAAAAATTTTATTCCTTTGTTAGAAAATTATATTTTACCAGAAGTCTGAATGGTGTTGTGCAAGATTGGAAATGAAAACTGTTTCTAACTAGGTATTTAAAGTTAATATTAACGAAATTATTTGCAAACTAATGAATAATCAAAACGTTTGTCATGTTTTTTATAATATTCTAATCCGCTGATAGAAGAGTTTTTAACAGTTCTTTAAAACTAAATTCCAATAAATACTTTAATCTTTAATTTTTTGAAACATACGACGATAGTTCGGGAAACAAGCTCCGTTTCGTGATTAATGTCAGACACACATAGATGAAAACATTTTACTATATGCAATCAAACAGGACAACATTACATTACTTTTCAACATAGTCGTCATTCCATTAGATTTGCGGGAATTGGTTGTGTACCTGTTTTTCTTGAAACCTATCATTTTGATGGGTAAAGTGAATTAAGGTTTTTGGTCTTATTTCGTTTTATTTTTAGCATAAAAACTATTAATAACTAACATTTATACATTACAATAACAAGTGATACATAACACCACAAGTTATATTTGGCTGAGCAAAATAAAACCAGTAACAATGGGATATAGGAAAATGCGCATGCATATCGTATTTACACATATGATTTGCAAAATTCATCTGCACCAACTAACACCAATTATAAACGGATATAAGTATGTGCTTATATATCTATAAATCGTGCACCTGTGTTGCGCTGTAAATAAGACCTCTAAATTTTTATAATTATTTAGTCCATGAAAGTGTTACAATGCTTTTTAGAAGAAAAAAACTGCTTATAAAATGAACCTGTCAGTTTGATGGGTATACAGTAAAATAAGTATATTTCTTACAGATGCTAGAAATTTGATTTCCTTGAAAGAAAACAAATTCAGATAAATATATGTTTCGTTGTATGCTTAGTAATTAATGTTATGCTTATAATACAAAATATTCATGTTTTCTGATATACACTGGTGTGCAAAACTTAAGCAACAGGTATGTTTTTTGCCATAACTTCACGAGAAATCATCTGAGAGACATGAAATTCAGAAATGAGATACAGCATTTTGTTCTGAAAGAATGACGAAAGCATAGTTGCGCAGAAATGAATACAATGCATACAGTATGGAATCAAACAAAGAAAGGCTTTATTGAACTCATAGTATCGTTACACATGATTGTCTGTTCAATAGGAAGAACAGCAAGCAGATGTTCCTTAGTATGGGATATGCCCTTCCCTTACTGATATGGTTGCTTCGCACCGTCTCCCCATACTCAGCACCAGATTGTCCAACAGTTCTTGAGGTAAGAGTGCCCATTCCTCAATCAGCATCTGTTTAAGTTGTCGGGTGTTCCCAAGAGGATGTAATCGTGCCGCAAGGCGTCTCCCCAAAGCATCCCACACATGTTCTATCGGATTTAAATCAGGGGAGCACGCCGGCCAATCCATTCGAGTGATATCTTCACTTTCCAGGAGCTCCTCAACAGCATGAGTCCTGTATGGCCGTGCATTATCATCCATAAAAACGAAGTCTGATCCAATGGCACCTCGGAACAGACGCACATGGGGAAGGATCACCTCCTGACAATAGCGATCTCCAGTTACAGAACCTTTGTCGAAAACGTGGAGCTCAGTCCGCCCGTTCATCATAATGCCTCCCCAGACGACAACTCCAGGACCACCGAAACGGTCTCTTTGCGTGATGTTACTGGGATGAAACCATGTCCCGACCTCTCTCTCCAAATCAACTGGTGTTGGGAATCGCTTGTGGCACTAAAACGACTCTCATCTGTAAAGAAGACACGACTCCATTGATGCGATGTCCAGTTTTTGTGCTCTCTGCACCACTCTAACCAGTGCCTCCGGTGGGAAACTGTCAAAGGGATGCAGCTTTCAGAACGGCGGGCGAATAGGCCACCTTTGTGAAGGCGTCTGGACACATTAAAACGCGACACTTGTCGCCCCGTTGCTGCACACAGTTGCTGAGCAATGACGCTTGCTGGCTGGTTTCGGGTTCTTTTCGTCTGCATGACGATATATCGGTCATCCACTGCAGTTGTTTTCCTGGGGCGGCCACCACCAACCTTTCTCACAGCTGTACCTGTGGTTTGGAAGGCTTTCCAAGCTCGCGAAACGACACTTTTGTTGATTCCGAACTCTTCAGCTACACTGGTCACACTACGCCTCTCCTCCAGCTTTCCGATCATTCTTCCACGTGTGAAATCGTCCAGGTGATTTCTGCTAGCCATATTTCACGAATTAACTCACGTGCACTTGCAGCGAATGTCTTTAATTGCGTCTCCGTCCTTCCTTTTATTGTAGTGTTGAGTTGCGCGCGCCTTCCTCACGTGTTTTGCATACGCTCACGTCGCCTGTGACGTTTTGTTCCTGATATTTGCATACGCATGACCTTTCTCTTGAATTACGTGTTCATTGTACTGATCGCAAGAACTCCTTTTCTGCAATTTCATGGCTATCTGCTAAAAATTTGCATTGTTGCTTAAGTTTTGCACACCAGTGTATTTAATATCAGAACACTAGATTTACAGAAGCCGCAAATTGACAGGTTCCTTAATTCTGGTGTTAATACATTGTCATAACATTTAATAAGATTTGAATACTGAGGTATGTATCGTCATATTCTTAAGGGTACGACGCAATCCATTGTTCTATCTAGTTGAATCATAGGGAGTAATTTGGGCTATAGGGAGCATAATCAAAAATTCCGAAAGGGACTACTGCAAAGTTTCTTGGCTTTGTCCAACGGTAGGCTGGCGAACATTGCCGTGAAACAGGCAAAATCATTCTGCAATTTGTCATGCATTGAAGCTTGTTTTTGATGGATCACACTATTCGAATGAATTCCAGCTCCAAAATATTATATTTTTCGCACACAAAAATGGCATTGCTTGACATTTGTTGAAATTTTTATTTCGCTCTTGTTTTACAAGTGATAAACGGGCAAGTTGACTACAAAGCAATATTCTAAATTCATTCACCAGTTTCTAATAAAAAATTTCGTACAACTTCCCAGAAATAGTGTTGTTATGTTGCACAATGTGCAAAAGGAGATTAATATCTGAACAACTCTCGGATTTATTAGCTAAGGCAGCGAATGAAAAATAATATCAATAGATGGCGTAGCATGGATAAATGGCATTTGAGAATTTTTTTCCCTCACTTTCTGACTTTAAAAAGAAAAATCAAAGAATTAAAATTTTGAATTAACTAAAAGTGATACCAAATGCCTTTAATGCATTAAGTAGTGCCATCTCATGGTGCCAGTGCAAGCAAAGCCACTCTTTCATTTTTTAAGACATGATAAGAAGAAGGAAAAAAAAATCTAATTTTTTTGCAATCAATAACGAATATTTTTTTCATACTAGGCATGAACTTGTAGTTTCATGTTTATGCCAGATATGAGAAAAAAATCAAAACTATTCTTTTGATAAAATCATTTTTCAATTTCTGTAGTAAAAATTAGAAAAATTGAGATGGGTAGTATTGCATGTAAAAAATCGCAATTCATTGAAAGTAATAAATCTATTGATACAAAGCAAACTCAATCAATCATTTGTATTGGAAATACTTGATTTTCAACTATATTACTACTTCTGAAACTATCCATTATATTTATAGTTTCGAGCGGAATTGCAGGATAATTTTTAGAACGTTTGGAATATTTTTTTATAAAAATAAGAAGAGCAATTTCAATCAATAAACCTAATTCTGAAACTTCTAAGGAGTTTCCAAACCTGCGTAATTAGAGCTCAATGGTCCAAAAAATTTGCTCGCAGATTGTAAATACATTATTGAAATTTATTGACATTTGCTTTTTCGCTATATGAGTTATTTTCGATATATTATTTATAAAGCATATGATAATTTATTTTTGTTGAATTCTAGCTTTTTGATTATCAGTTGAATGAAATTTAAGAATTAATTTCTTTAGACTTAAACACAAATATTACCTATCACGCTTTTCTTACTTAGAAAACGATTAGAAGTTTTGTGGCAGAAATAAGCACAACTCTACAGAGGGCAGCATTTAAAAATGATTTCTGTTGTTGGTATGAAATGCTTACTGATAATAACCGCTTTGACATATGTCGAATTAAAAATGATAATTCGTTTTCTGTTAATGTTATACTCAAACTAAAATAATAATTCGATACTGCTAATTACCTGTTGTTATTCTCAGACTTTATAAAAACAAATTATTGTTTCTGCTTCCTTGCATTGAAACGCTCTTTAAAATTGAATATCAGATTAAATACCTTTTTATTTTATATAGAAAATTAATGTTTTTTTTTAAATTTCACTCTAGAAACTGAAAACAAAGGATCAAATAAAACGAAGCAAAAGTACATGCAATAACTTGCGTCCCACATCTGGACTTGACGAAGTTAGGAAAGAACAGTTGCTAAGAAGTAAGAGCTCTAACAACATGATGAACAAGAAAAAGATAAGCAATTTTTTTAACGACAGTAAGGACACTGGATTTAGTCTTAGTCCTTCTAGTACTAAAAGTCATTGTCAACCTTCTGTTTCAATAAGCATTGAACCAAAATTTCCAGTGAATAAGTCAAATCTCGTTTCAACTAGCGAAGAAACAAAAGCAAAATTAAAATCCGAATCTTCTGCAGAGTGTAACAAATGCTTATCACAACAGACCGAAAGCTTTCTCATGGATTCTCTTTCCAAAGACAATTCATCCTTTGAAATAAAAAAAATAGAAAATATGCAGTTACGCCCTTTGAATAAATTCTTCAAGAAAGATTCAAGACTTTTCCAAAACTCTTGCATTAACTCTCTGTCGACACTTCGATGTTACAAGGACAAGAATAAGAAACAGAAAACCAGGCATTCGGTTCGTCGCTCTGTTTCGCATCCTGCCAGCATTCCCTCTCATCTATTAATTAAAAGTATTTTTCACGATTCAAATAAAGTACAAGGGCAACAAGGATTACCTCGTTGTTGGAGCTGCCCGACGATTTCTCTTTTCATTCGTTCTGATTTAAAGCCCCCTTTGAAACAACAAGCTTCGTTTGATGAAAACGTATATGAGGTTGATGTTATGCGCAACGTTGCAGCAAAACAACCTGCTGATGAGCCTGTTCATGTGGATTGCAGAAGGAATTCCTTACCTTTCATTCATACCTCGAAAGTGTTAGCAAAAGAAAACTCGGTTAGCAGCGAAGAAAATAGAGAATTAATTCTAAATAACATCTCGGATTCTGGAATTTCTAGTTTATCTGTAACAAGAAGAGCAGAGACAACAACTAGTGAGACTCCCAACATAAATAAGCGTAGTATCTCGAAACAATTTGAAAAAAGTAACACAATCCATGATATTACAGCGAAAGTTCAGAAAAGTCTTTCTGATTCGAATGTTTATCAGAGATCAATTAATAACAGCTTACGTGGGAGACACGACTCTCAAGATAAAAATTCTAACCCTTTTGGTAATATTGAACTCAAAGAAAATGCATTACAAAAAGTCGAAAAAACAAGTTTTTCTGTTGAGGCTGTTGACTCAAGCCATTGTAATATGGTTAAAAATATGATCAATATAAGTGAAGAAACTGCTAACTCCGTAATCCTTTCGAAAAGAGAACCAAATGATCAGTACTCTTCTAATGTAAGTAATAGCAAATCATGCCGATATACAACAATAGAACGAAACGATGAAATAATGGAAGAAAAGCCATTCGTTTTTGGAAAAGATGATATTGATAATTTTGAAATGCAACCTGCAACTTCTGATAACACGAATAAAAAATCAGAAATAGATTACTCTATTTGTGATAATAAAGATTACGTAACAATAAATGACTCGAAAACCGTAAATGAAAAGAATATTAAAAAAAATCTCGACATCCTGGAGAATTTGGTATCTTCAAGTATAAAAAATTTCCAAACTGATAATCAATATGAAGTTGACACTTCAGCTGTAACAGAAGGAGAAATTGTGAAATCGCTTGAGGTTTACGGAAGAACTGAAACTCAAACGAACTTACCCATTTTTTATGTGACTGAAAACGAAAATGACAACATCCAATCATTAGAAATCGATGCTCAACGAGAAACTCTAAATAGTTTAACTAGTGGAAATGATATTTCGAATGTCACACAAAAAGATCCTATTGTTAAGGATCCCCACAAAATTGAAGAGGCCTGCCTGCAAAACCAAGGAAATAGGAGGCACAGAGTTAACTCTGAAAACAAATACGTAAAAGATGAGAGCGAATTGAAATTACACTTCATTAGAAGAAGACAAAGACCGTCTTCAGTTAATTTTGAAACAAAAGCAGTTTCCTCCGAAGAATACCAATCCTGTAAATTTCAAACTTATGCATCTGCACGTTCATTTGGTGATAATGCAATGTCTGGAATTTTTCAAAATCCTGCAACATTCCAGATGTTACAGTCACCTCCAGATGACCCTCCTACTGACTACTGTTTGCCTTCCAGGTAAGATGATTTTAATATTAACATAATCTGTATTAAATATCGGCAGTTTTCTAATAGTAAATCATTCCATTAGAAAAGTGGACTGTCTCAAAAATTTGCTAATTCAAAAGCACCATAAAAGAGCAAGTGTTATCCAATAACTCGGTAATCGTTGGTAAAATACAGCGCTAAGTTAGTTAATTGGATATATTAATGGAAGAAGGAGTTATGACTACGCTCACTTAAAAAAACAAACATAAAATTATGCGTGATAGTCAAATGCCAGTTAATTTATAAATCAATGTAATTTCCAATTGAAATATGTTCGAGTACAACGCAATCTATATTTAAATGCAATTGCATTTCCAGTATTTTTCAAAATGTTTATCATTTTGATGTATTTTAATGGTAGAGCTATTGTTTTTAAGACAGTTAAACGATTATGTTTTAAATAATCGATTGATACTAGGATGTTTGCTACGCTTTGTACCTTGTTTGAATTCAAATAAAAATTTTAAATTATATATTTTCCATAACAAATACACAGTATATGCATCAATATCATATGACTGGTACATTTACCAATGCAAAAGATTGAGAAAGATAAAATTTTCACTGCAAACAATAGATGGTTTTAATTTTTATTTTAACTTATTCATTTCCTTTTTAGTATATCATAATAAGTTTCAATTTATTATTACACTGAGAGACAAAAGTTTAATAATAAACAAAAAAGTTTAATAATTTCATAAAGATTTCAAAGCATATTTAATCATTTCTCCTAACTCGGTTTCAGTGTAATGTTCTACATATTCATATATCATAATAAGAAATCTAACTTGAGCATATTGCAAGTTATTAAGAAATTAAACACAAAATTAACATTGTGTCAAAAGTTTAGACAAATATGAAACTAAATTGAAATAAAAAGGATTTAAAAACCCGACTGCGCATCTATTCTTGCTGATTAGTTCATAAACACGAGCTTCTCTTGAAAAATTGAATCTTATATAGTTTGGGGATTCAATACCGAACCATACATTTTCAGCATATGTCTTAAATACATTTATAGAATACCGTTTACTATTATTGTAAGCTTTGCAGTACATGATGGCCCAAATAATTTCTTCTGAGTTAAGATCTGGGCTACGTGCTGGTCAGTTGAGAACTTTTATGTTCAAATACTTAAACCAGACTTGTGTGTTGTTTCCAGTGTAAATAGAAGCATTATCATTCCAAAATTCCTAGTGAAGACACCTGGAAGCCTAGAAAATGGCAGTAAATCATCCTTTAATGTCTTAGTATATTGTTGTTATGTTTGGTGATCAATGATAAAGTACAGAAACACTTGTCCATTGTAGCAAAAGGTTGCCCAAAGCCGTGACCGAGCTACCATCTTGTTTGCGACCGAGATTCCTAACGCAAATCATGACAGTGCGATGATTTGCGTTAGGAACTTCAAATTAGAAATTTGGACCATTCAAATTTTACTTTTTTTCCATCGTTAAATATCATTGATTGTCATTCCGGTCCATATGACATTTGGTTTCGATCCCGCAGCATGCTTCGTGACTTTTGACGCAACTTTAGAGCTGGTTTCTTTTTAATTTTGCAATGAACCTTTGTTCCTGTTTCTAAAAGTCTACGAATAACATCCTTTGATACCGAGAATACCGATGACCTTTGAATTTCACGCATTGTATTTCGTTGCATAATTATCAGTTTTTATAACTAACAGTCATCGCCCTTATTTGGCACATGAGGCTACTCAGAATTGCGATTTGCTTCACATACGTATCTGCTTGATAATAGATTTCTTTGATCAATTAATAATTGCCGAAATCACCGAAATGAATTTAACTTCCAAATGCCAAATCTTCGGAGCCTCATCCATTTTGGATTTCTGTCGTTCGCGGCACCTTGACGTCCAAATGTTATCATTTTCAAAACTTAAGTACTTGAAGCCTGTGATATGGTCTCTTATAAATTTGCATATGCTAACAAAAATTCACAGGAATCCGTAACCGTGTCTCTTAAAGAAGTTAGAAAATATTTTCTTCAATTGGTGGCGTTTAAGAGTTGCGTTGCGTTAATATTGAGTCCACTACTTGAGATGAAACGGTTGAGACCAAACGAAGTATTTTTTATTGGTAAAGACAGTAATCTATTTGGAAGAAATCTACACTATCTGAGAACTAGTAATTCGTGATACCTTCTCTATAATCCGTCGATTAATAGTGTTTTCAAAATCAAGGCGAGGTGAGTTTTCCAATAATTATTAAAACTTGATATAAGTAAATTTATTCACAAAGGATTAACTGAGAACGAAAAAGAAAGTCATAAAAACCATGTTAAGACGGCGCAGATATTACGTTGCATCTTTAATAAAGGATACAGTCTGGCAACTATTTGACTCTAAAATCAAGGATTTGCTGTGTGTCCAGTTCTGAATGTTATGGCATTTGATGCTGAAAGTTGTTTCCTGCCACAAAGCCAGATTAACACATAATCAATTTATTTTCAATATTAAAACATAACAAATTAAGGCCTTCAAACTATACTTCGACTGAGTGTGGATACATTTACTAGTTCAGAGCATAAATGTGAGAAGATACCGAACCTCGTATCCTGATTACGTCACATTCAGCGGAGGCGTATCTTGCAGTTAACAATTTTCTGTCTTGTATTTGAAAATTAATTGGCATTCACTACATATTTATTAAAGTGAGTCACAATTCAATTTTTGAAACCTATAAATGATGATTTTATTAGAGAGAAAAAGAATCGTAAATTGTTCAATTGATGAATTGAAAATAAACAAATTGATCCGATTTCATCTATATCAAATTGTAACGTTGGACGTCAAATTACCGATAATTTCCGAGCCGTATTATCCATTTAATGGTAAAATTGAGAATTGGATCATTGCCATCGTAAGTGGAATAGAAAATAGATCAATTTTAAATGCTATGACAGTACAATATCGTAAAGTCAGTTGTAGAGTTTGCAAGTTATACAGTCCATCTCTATGTTCCTGATCCCAGTTTTGATATAGCATGGTAACTTTTAGTAGACAGATATTCAAATAAATGGGAAATATTAATAGCAATATTTTTTAAAAAAACTTTTGAATCAACCTACTATAAGAGAATCATCTAGGTCTATCTTAAAATTAATTGGCATAACTCATGAGTATATTCGATTTTTAGCGGTTCAAAATACAAAATTTATCAGGAAAGATCATCGTATTTATTACTGACAGAAAAATAGATAAATCAATTCATAATTGATGGCAGAAAGAACTGGATAACTCAATAGATTTTTGTACTTGAAAACGACGCAGAATCAAGCGAAAACCCTACAAAATTTTTTTGAAAGAACAAAAAGGAATCATAATTTTTTTAATTTACGAGAATGGCTTCAATATATGATACAAAAAGCACGAATTTCAAATATATAAAATGAAATAAGAAGAAATTCACGAACTGTATAAATGCTCAGAATCTTATGTGTATCTTTCCGTGAATAATAAATGTGAATTTGTAAAAAGAATTAATCTTTGCTTTAATTTTCTAAAACATAATACCATTCAGAACTGTTCGTCAGAATATATTTCAGAAATTAGACATATTGGTGTCAGAATTGTTCTGCCGGCGTCCTGACCTAGGGGTAGTGCGTCCTTCCCTTGATCTGAGCGTCCCGGTTTCGAATCGTGGTTCTGGCATGATTGTTCTCTATCCTGTGCTCTATCTGTGACGTGCGTAAAAGAGCTCCCTTCCATGTAAATAGGAGTTGTGCAAGCAAGAGTGTGAGTGTCATTTTCATATGAGATAAAGTCAGATTTCTGCCCTCGGGTGCTCAGGACTCTTTACCCTCAGAAGCTACTGCACCCTTCTTTCCCCGATCTCTTGTCTTGGTTTGAAATGGTGTTCAATCCAAGGGGGGTAAATAATAGCAAGAAATGTTCTAAAAAATACTCCATATTATTCGATTCCGCTTTAGTTTTTTAAAAAAAAAAGTAGGATCGAAAGACCGAAAATTGAAGATATTATGAATTCTTAAAGAATAATGGTTCCGTCAAATCTTGATAATGAGAAGAATATTTTTTCTGGAGCAATGGTGAATGGAAGTGAAGCAGCTGAAAACCGAATTCTTTCTGCTACGAATATTTTTATTCGGAATTGTTTCGGAAACTTAAAAGCAACTACAGCGTAATTAAATTATCTTTAATTATGACAACCAAGCTCCACAGATTCACAACAAATTCGCTGCATTTAGCGACCATCTGATTCGCCAGGATTCATATTCGCTAAAATTTTCAAAAAATACTTTATGTAACTTAGTATTTATGGCTTCTTCGGTAGAATAATTTTAAGCTTCAAATCCTGACAGTTATATAACTCATACTATTTTAGAAGCCTTACACCATTCTGTATTTCCATACTTTTTTGTCACCCGCCGAAAAATTTGAAGCGGAGGTGATAAAACTTCAACTAATATTAAAATGTTTTTGCTGGAACCAAACAAATTCCCTTCAACCAAACATAAACAAGATTCTTCCCTAAATTCCGGTATCAATTTCTTGAAATCTTTAAGTACTAATCTAACATTTTGTTTTTCTAAATTATTAGGCCCCAGTATCTTTAATGATAAATTGTATTGATATTTAACAATGTTGTTCTTTTCAGTTTAATATTATTATTTTAACGTTTCCAAGGATGCTGTATTAAAATCAATCCTATTATTAGATTTACTCCTAA
Organism: Argiope aurantia; assembly: GCA_026543865.1. NCBI lineage: Eukaryota > Metazoa > Arthropoda > Arachnida > Araneae > Araneidae > Argiope > Argiope aurantia. The sequence continues at coordinate 259,964 of JAPMOR010122209.1, read as the reverse complement.
AACACCTCAATTATTTCATCAAGATAATCAATAACATTATCATTAGTTTCTTCAACATTTTTAATATAAATTTGTGAATTTTTTTCGTAAATGCCTTTTTTAAAATTGGGGTAAAATATACATTTATCACTATTCTTCTGATTGATCTAGCTATTGCGAATACTTTTCAATAAATGGACGGTATCAAACATGAAAAAGAAAAAAAAGGTCGTTCATTATTTAACGATTGAGTATAAAGAATATAAACGTGAAGGAGAAGCGAACTGAAACACTCCTTTTTGATTGATTGAATTGTTGTGTTTATCACTTAAAAACCAGCATTTTCCAATCCAATAATGTTTTCCTTGATGAATGTGTGTAAAGTTTCTGCTTCTATTTTATTTATAGGAAGAATATAAACACATTTTTATATGAAGATAAAATGCTAATTATCATAAAGGCCATAATATTTGTAATGGCATTTTCTGAATTATAATAGAAAAGAGGGAATCCCTCTTTGAAATATATTTTAATCCCTCCTTGAATCCCTCTCTGAATACTGTTCCTCGAATAATTCACCCTTAACGCTCTGTACGAATTTATGCACAAAGTACGAATTTATGCACAAAGTACGAATTTATGCACAAAGTACGAATTCATGCACATAAGATTTAATCCCTCTTTGAAATCCCAAAACACCACCCAAAACTTTTTAATTTTTTAAAAGATATTCGCTTTCTTATGTGTATATGATAAATATTTATCTTGGATAAACTTAATCCTTTTTTCAATTGAGCTCTTTTTATTAACTTTGTAATTTTTTACCAGTTGTATCTTATTTTCATATTTTGAGGCATTTTCTTATATTTATAGTTTTATTGAACTTGTGTTTTCATTTTTAAATATTACTCTCGTTGCTGGATATGATTTATTCTTAACCATATGTATGACGCAGTTTAGCCAAGATTGGCTCTTGTGCCATTAAACCTCATAAACCATAAACCACCCTCTTTGAAATCGAAGTAGAGTTTGTTTAGAAATTTCATCGACATGAACAATCACATTTTGATCTGCAGACTCAATGAATTGTAACTTCTGCTTATTATACCTTAAGAAATGCAATCCATTCTGCTCTAACTGAGGGCAAGTGTTGATAGGCATGCATATATTTCTCGAAACACTGACTCTTGGGCCATTACAATTTGGAACACAGCAAATTAAAAAATGGCGTGGGAAGAGTCGAGTTCATTTCTTATCAGTAAAGTTGACGAAGAATTTTTCTTTCAGTACCCAAATTCCCATTCACTCGAATCCAAAGGCAGTGCGATGTCATAAATTTCTGTGACGTAAGTATTCTGTCGGTGGTAGTGAAAGCATCCACTTACTTTAATTATTGTAAGGTATTAGCATTTAAAAAATTTACATATAGATTATAATATCATATTCGATGCAGCTTTGCCGAAAGGTCGTGTTTCAGTGTATTACTTGTTTTACGAATAAACCTGTGTTAGAAAGTCATGTTACTTTTCCTTTTTGTTATGTTGATTTGTATGGGTCTTCCCATATAAAATTCAATAATCAACGAAAGATGAAGCAAAGTATATGTCTGTATACTTAAACTCAAAACCTATTCATTTGGATCTTACCTCAGATGCCTCTATCTCTTGTTTAAAACTTTTTTATAGTAAGAGAAAATCTTCAAAGATATTTAGTAACAATGCTAATAATTTCGCAATGTTATGCTACCCAAAACCCAGATGAAACTTTAAGCAGTTTTCTTTTCAGTGAAAAGATTGAGTGGAAATGTATACCTCTAATATTGCCAACTTTCGATGTTCTTTGGGAGGCTGTGATCAAATCATTTAAGCATCATCTTATTGGGAATGATTATCTTACTGTGAAAGATTTCTTACAATAATTCTAGGGATTGAGAGGATTCTAAGTTCGAAACTCTCTGTCATCAGAATTTGACAATTTTGAAATTTTATCGTTCGGTCATTTCCATATAAGTAGATCTTTAACTTTGATTGTTGAGTCTCACTTCCTTAATATGTAAAAAATGAATTTTTAAGTGGAAAAAATAATGAAATATAGTCAACAAATTTGGAGGGTGAAGAAAAGAGATTATATGAACACCTTACAACAACAAAGTAAATGAATGTTTTCCAAAAATAACGTAAAAACATAATTGTGTTAATTATAGAAGAAAATATGTCCAGTATTAAGTGTTTATTAGCACAGCACGGATTTAAAAATAAAGGTGTCAATGTTTAGTTACCTAATAGTGCAATGCTTAAAAGAAATGTAAGAAATACGTGTAATCTTCCCTTAAATGATTAATTTTCTATGTATAAAATGAATCATTGCAATATTTTGTTATATAAGTCTTGTGTTTTTGTATTAATGTCATCATATCTTTAAAATAATTATGTGCTATATATATTCAGACCAAGTTCAAGGTCAACAGTATTAAGAAGTTAGAAAATATTTTATCCAATAGAAGGCGCCACGATTTATGTGTTGTGTTATCTCGAGTTTATTATTCAGTCTTCTACTTGAGATGTGAAGAGTGTGTAATAAAGTGTTCGTAATTGGAACAGAGAGATTTCTATTTTAAAGAAATCTGCATTATCTGAGAACTAGCAAAACGTGATATTGTCCAATGTCAACTTTTGCAACAAGTAAATTTCTGTTTTAGCCCCAAGAATTTGTATTATAGAAAATAAGATAAATGTGTTTTGATTATATAATTTTGAGTTTTTTTAACGTATTTAAAGGTCTTTGTTATATTACTATCAAAACTTTAAATTTTGAAGCCGAATGATGTCAATGTCTAAACTTTTGCATCGTAGTGTACGTACGCAAACTTTAAGCTTTCTCCGTATCGTTGTTTCTAACCATTTGTAACCAGATTTGTCATTTTGATTGCATTGTAATTTGCTTACGAATATGTATTTCATTTCACCTTTTAATATGAATTATTTTCTTCTAGACGAAGGAGGTACAGGAGAGCAGCCACGTCTCTTGCCAGCATATCCTAAAAGTGTAAACATTTGATTATTTTCATCGTGTATTTACATCATCTCATTTCTTTTCTTTCTGTTCCTATTTCAGTTTCAAGAAATTTTTCCTTTTCAGAAGAAATCTGCAGATTATTTCTGTTTACTGCCATCTGTTATAAACTGCACAATAAACTATGTTGATTAGTTAGTTTGATTGTCGTTGATTATTCTAAAACCTTTCTTCACATATATTTTTGGTTTCGCACTTTTTGGAAGAATATTTAACACTGTTACAAAAATGATCTCAAGCAATAGAATAGCATTCAGTTTAAAAAATTGCAATTCTCTTTCTTAAACAAAAGTAACTAGCATTTTAACATAACAGTTTTTCTACTTAAACATTTCTAATTGTTCTTTGCATTTATGAAGTTTTATTGACGATAAGATTTGTATAATCAAATTGCAGAAGATTATTCAAAATTTTGAAATGAACCTAAATTTTCTTTTTGACGACTATTTACAAATTTCTAAAATTTCCACTGCTAGAAGTTGTTTATTTTATTTTCTAGTAGTAAATAAAATGAACATGCACTTTCTCATCCATGAATCACAGTGGGGAATTTTTTGAAAGACTCCCACACCTGTTTAATGGTAATGTGAGGCTGGAAAGTAAAAAGTATCCTTCGGTATTCTTTGATAAAGTCTAACTCAAGTCTTTGTTATGACAAGATGAGGCTGACTGTCTGATGAAGTTATTTGGGGACACACATCTCATGAAAATCCTTTCTCTTGACATTTATTCGTCAATGAGTGCGTTTTGATGATAGTAATGTTTAAAAAATTTCCTAGGAAAAATAAGAAAAAGGAAACAGAAGCATAACTATAAAATTAAAATTTACGCTGGAAAAGCTGCTACACAGTAACAGGTAACCCCAATTAAAATAAAATATATAGCCCCTTGAGGTACCACTTTATATCTCGATACGTGCGAGGGGTACATAACAAAATTTAAAGAGAAAAATTGCTAATTAGTATGTTATCAATTTTATCTCGAGCGCTCTCTTTGCTATTTGTTGCAGAATGTCAAGTAATCGACGAGGAAGTCACACGAATGAGAACTATCACCCAACTGGAGAAAAACGAGCATCAGTCGGCGATTAATTTAAAATTCGAATCTACCCCTTGTAAGAACTAACCTCACTCTTCCCTGCCACTAACTAAGAAAAAGGAGATCTGAAAAATGTGGCTTTGTAAATGTGTTTCTTTCTTTCGTTTAAAACTGTGAACTTTCTAATTTTAATTAAAGAGAGAATGTTTTAAAGATGTTTTTGATCATTCTGTATTTCATGCTGAATATTTTTTTTAAAAAAGTTTAGCTAAAAATGTTTAACCTTGAAAAATTTATAAATTTCTTAATCTCAGCAATACTCGGAAGTGTTTTCTCTATTAATAGAGATCGGAATTAGAGATTGATTTGATTCATATAAATCTTTCTGTTTCTGATTCATATCAACGTCTGTATCTACGTCCACAGTTTTAAAATAAAATAATAAAGCTTTAGTATATTTCAAAATTTTAAAAGCTGAAAATTCCATATCAAACCCACCCACTCCAAAAGAGGCTTAGGTGCAACAATTAAATTTACATTGGATTATTAAGTCTAATATGAGTATCTATCATAAATTTATTGTCGTGATTTTAAATTATTAAGCCTAAGCATCTTAATTTCAAAAAATCATCAGTCTGATTGCATAGTGAAATTAAAGTTGCTTTTAGGAGTTAATATTTACTGTGACCCAAGGAATTTTCTTATCTCAAAGCTATAAAAGCACTCTAATGGTACTATAACAGGACACAGGTGAACATTGACACGTTCTCTTGAAATAAATTAAAGCATACTTACACATTGAAATATTTGGTTATCATAAATCTTTATTAATCCTCTTTTCTAGATAATTTAAAGAGAATTAATCGGGGATACTTTTCCCGTATGTGTTCTAACATTTTTTTTATTGAACATATTTTATAACAAGAAAATAATGAATAATAATTTTTAAAAAATAAATGATAATTTTTATTTTGATGTCAGCCATCGACTTATTTTCGCGTTCATTTAATGTTTTTAAATATAAGAAAATATTTATGAATTCTTTTTTTTAAAAAAAATTTCCGTATTAAACAAAGAATATATAATGATTTGAATTCTCACGATTGAAATTTCTGAAAACACACTAACTTAAAGTATTATTCTTAGGATTTATTTCCAACATAGAAAGAAATTTTAAAAAAATACATTTCGTATAATAGTTTCCATAAAAATATATATTATAGAAAAATTATGGAGAGGTTTTTATTTTGGTGTGAAAATCACATGAATACTACGTGTCATTCAACCGAGGTAGATTTATTATTATCTAAAGGAGGGAGTTTTTATTAAAGTGAGCCCAATTTTGTGAATACTAATATTTACTAAAGCCAAAGGACTTACACTCAAAATCTGTTCATTTTAACCTCTTACTTGTTGTGTGAGTGTGTATTTCATTTGAATAAGTTTTTTTTTTTTTTTTTTTTTTTTCAAAAATTTGGTTTTAAAGGGAGGATTTTTTTTCTGCAAATGATATTTAGATTCAGAAAAAACTTGACAAGCAGTTGAGTTCAGTAAATTACATTTGAACAATGAAATACCTTCATTCTTGAAATTTAAAGTATCAATCTCGGTAAATGTAGAGCCGGATTATACATTAGTACTTGTTATATATAGCAAGTTCGATAAGATTTAAGTTTCACACGATGTCAACACTTAAAGTGATGTCAAGGCGCTTATATTTTCCCCCTTGGTCGGCAACGCGAGAGAGGAGAATTGGAAGGCCTTGATATTGTTCGAAAATGGCTAAGTGATGCCTGATTTTAAAAAAAAAATGTAAAAGGCGCTAGCCTTCTTTATTCTTCTCCCATTCGTTTAATTGTTTTACTTGTCTTAAATGTTTGCAACGTCCTTTAACTTTTAATAAAAGCTATTTAAAGTATGAAAACTTTCGTTTTTTAATCGGCTTTAAGTATCATATTCAAACCCACGAGGGCTCTGACCGGTTGAATTTGGTCACTTCATTAGTTCTCCTAGACAGCGAATTTAACATTTTATGGATACCAAACATCTTCAAGAATTCTTGAATTAATGCAGAATTCCAAATGATGACAAAGGTTTACATATTGTGGATTAAATAAAAGGGATGACCAAACCGAAATTATGATCTTCTATGACGGCAGACTGTGCATAGAATTCTTTTGTTGATTATATTAGTTAAGAAAATTTATGCCTAACCAAGAATTTTGAAACTACATAAACATTAAAATTTGATGAAAGTACAAGTGAAAGAAAGTTGGAGCATCATTCACGAAATTATTTGATGAAATTTTATATTTGATGGCGAAGAAATTAGATGATGTTAATTGTTTTTTCAATGTTGCTTGGATGCTGAATTAATTTCTTCTGTTTTCTTTCACGGATACTTGAAAACTAGAATGAGTTAACAATTTGGTGATTAACGGAAAATTTCTGAACTACTATTTGATGTTGAATTAAAAATTTGCTATTAGAAGAAAATTTTGAAATAATATTGATGCTTATTTAAATGCAATACTTTTGATTTCTTGTATTAATGTCATTAAATTTTGAATTAATGCTTTGCATCTGAATATCATTGCTTTACTTTTGAATATATATTGCATATTTTGATGGAATGTCTGATGATCAGAGTTGTTATAAAGTTTGGAATATTTCTGTGAAAATTGTCTAAAAAATATAGAATAATGACTATTCTTAACGATTATCCACAAATTGCTAAGTCTCTAAAAACTAGTAGTACAAGTAATATAAAACTCCTTCATCTTTTAATTTTCGGCGAAGACGGTGATAGACAAAAATCGATCAAGATTACGAAAAAATTTTGGATTTCCATTTCATTTTAATGTATAGAAAACGAAACAAAAAGTCCTGAATGATTTTTCCCTTGAAGAGTTAATTACGATTTGTAACATACTTCATTTAGAATTGTTCAAAGATTTGGAAAAGTATTGTGACATTATCCTTTACAATTTATGTAATCTCATTCTGTTCAGAACAGAAGTCTCTGATTCTTAGATTTAAGCAGTGATGAATTCGCTGTTGCTAAAAAGAATTAAGAATCACTCTTTGAGTAGCGAAGGTCGCTGATTGATTTGGTTTACTCAGAGCTTGTCCCTTTCTTTGAATAATTCTGAGAAAAAATTAATTTTTTCTGCTTTTAGAATGAAAGATATTATCGATTTGATAAAATCTTTTTGTTTCGAGATAAACATAGTGTGGAAACTTTCATTTCGAATATTGAAGATATTTTAGATTCATACCAAATAAAAAATTCAATTAATCAAGTCATTTTTTGAGGAAATGTTTGACAGGCTTATTAGAAACACTTTTATGAGAGAGTATCCGTGAAATTTCAAGGCAATTATTTACATTGATTTTTTTAAAAACTATAATTTTGCTTATTTGGGGATATCGATCAAAAGTTTTTGATGGTGTATGCATGATGAAAAAAAAAAAAACCAATTCAACACACTATAAATATTCAATAGCTGCAATTTATGCGAGTCATATAAAATCTATGCTCCCAGAACCCGTCGTTGAAAGAAATCACAGGAAACAAGGGCTTGTTTCTTTCAAATTGAAAAAATATCAATAAAAAATGTATTGTATACTTTGCTTTAAGTGGAACTTCTACTTTCTACTATTAAATTGAATTATTAATATTTTTCTACCAATTATGATGTGTATTTCTAAGTCATATACCATAATATTAATTAATATAGAATCTTCATAAGGTTCTCCAAAATGCTAGTATTAAATATCTAAGTATTATTACACGAAATGGAAAGTACTTTTGCCGAAAAAGAACCTTAGTAGTTTAGGATAATTTGAAGAAGGAAGTAAAATAAATTCTGAGGTAATAGTAGTTCTCTTATATATCATCTGGTTAATTAATAAATTGTTTTGGAGCATTGCTTAGTATAATCAATACTGTATAACATGATTTTTCATTCATAAAAAATATAAACTTCTTCCTTATGTCATAATATTGTTTTAAATTGAAAAGAATCGTCAAAATTGATTCCCAATTACCCAAATTGTTCTTACATTAAAAATGCCTGAAAACAAAACGCCTTTCTATTTTTCAGTATTGGTTTGTTTTAAACCAGTAAATTAATGATTGAAAAAAATGAAACAGTTTATTGAAATTGGTTTTATTTATTCCTTTTGAATGCATCACTTTTAGATATCCAAAAATATTTAGTATTTTTTGTACGATAAAAAGAAATGAAGCTATAAATAATAAGCTTAAAGTGAAACTTTTGATATTTTTGAGCTTCGAAGAATCGTAAAAATCAAAAAATTAGTTTAAACAATCACTTTCTTATTTTCAATATGTTGCTTAAACGTACAAATTTAAATCTGCTTTACTTATTTTTTATTGTCGTATTTATTTTTGGCAAATGTTTTTTTCTATGCTTTAAGCTTCTTAAGTTCTTTTTAAACAGAGCCTGAGCTATCGTTTTGGTTAAATTTTCCTTCTTAACTTATGTATGTGAATTATTACTTTGTAAAAATAAAGTCGAAAGGCAAATTCTTATCTAAACTATTATATTTTACATAAATTTACTTGGTGGATTAATTATATCGGCTATAAAATTATATTCAAGTTTCATTAATTCGTGGCGATCAAAGACACAGCAGCACTCTTTTCCTAGTCCCTCCTGTACGAATATTTCTGCTTTGTCTAGGTCTTCTCTTGGCTTTCTCTCCTCATATACCAAAAAATCTTTCCTGTCTTGACGACTTTCCAACCTCCGTCATTGGGAGCAGATGAGCAAGACCTTACATGGATTCCTTAGCTGAGGCATATTGTCACCTTAGAAACAATGCCTCTACTTAAAAGCTGGGATGAATTGTTTCGCATCAAGAAATCATCTCTAAAGGTTTAAGACCGTCCTAAAATGAGGGAAAAGTTCCAAGCTATACTTGGTCGTCAACAGCTGGGATGAATAGGAAAGAAGTAGGACAGAATCTGGCACGCAAATTTCCAAGGAAAAAAAAACCATATTTACGCATTCAAAATGAAAACACAAGAAAAATATATGTTTAAAAATATACCATATATACATAATAATAATGATTGTAGTAAACAGATGGAGAGATAATTCCGTACATTTTCTAAAAAGTTTTTAAAAAAATTTTAAATATTTTTTTTTATTGCTACAACGGCAATCTAAATAAAGAGTCTGCATTAAAATGGTTACATCACGTTCTATATGATATCGTTACATCGTATCTTTACAAGGCTAAGGACCATCTTGTAAACTTTACATTATCAGGCGTCTGTTGAATGACTTGGATTAAAGGACTGTATTAGCAATATGACGAATACGAGTTCCAAATATCTATGCATAGTTCTTCAAAGTCTCTCAGAGCATCATAAGCGTCTCTTTCGATAAAAGCCCGCCGTGTTTGAGTGGCAATAAATTTTTTGCTAAAAAAAGTAATAGGTTTTTCCTTTCTATCGTCGCTTATATGAGCTCAGCACGCTTCAATGGCTATTTATGAAACATGCTATACAACTGGAAGGCTTCATCAAGTTATGGGGCTATAAAGAAGACATTTTATTAACTTTGAAGAAAGTTTCATTGATAACACAAGTGAAAAGAAGTTTGGGATATATTCCCTATAATAATTTGCAAATATTAACAAGTCACGTACTTCCATCTTAGTAATAAATCATAATATCTTCCTTGTGGCTTCAATTTTCTAGGGATTTGGATATTGTTTTCCTGATTCGACAATGTGGTCAAGAAATCTTACTTCTTTCTTGCCAAACTCACACTTTTCTAAGTTTACTATAAGATTAGTAAAGCCCCTATGGTTACTCTAAGGTTATGAAAATTCTCCTAATGTGCTTTTTATTCTACCTCCAGTCTCGGAAAAAATGATAACATCATCAATATATGTCCTGCAATAATTTCGATATTTTAAGAGCATCTTATCCATGTGTCTCTAGAATGTATTTCGTCCACTTTTTTTTAAATTTCAAAATGCATTATTTTCCATTGGTATTGCTGATTGCGTGACAAAAGCGATAGAGTGCTTCGCTTCAGAGTAATTTGTCAGTATTTCATGGTGAGGCTTAATACGAATATGAAATTAGCTTTCCCAACTTCATACAATAGTTCAGTAATAAGCATCATTGGATAACACATCTGAAATTGTGTATTTATTTAATAGACGGCAAACTACACACAGTCTGATATTACCACATTTCTCAGCTATCACACCACGGAATGTTCCCAATCTCTATCACAGTGCTCAGTGAGTCCCGTCTCTAACAGGTCGTAAATTTAGCACTAGACTTATTTTTGCAATGCAATTGGGAAGCGATATAGAGTTAACATTTGAAGATAAAATCATCGGTCGCTTACTGCTCTGCCCCGGCACCTTATAATTATCTGGAACCTTACTTAAAATATTCGTATAATTTCATAAAATATCAATGAGCTCAACCTTCTAGTGTAACGATAGCTCCCTTCCTTGATTGTAAATATGTCCTCATGTATCGTGACTGACTTTCTGACTGCAATAGACGAGTAAGAAATATTTTCTCCCAATTCGTTATTTTGATCACATATCATTCCGATTTGTTCAACACGTGCTATGATCAAATCTTATCGACACGAATTTCCTTTCTCGAGCCATCTTCTATTCTGACGAGTACTGAATAGGGTCTTGTAAAAGCTATGATTCTCACAGGCCCGATAAATTTCTTTGATAGCTTAAAAAGAGAAACCAAATCCGAAATCAGAACTTTTTCCCCCTACTTGAAAAATCATGTTATTAGCGGGGAAGCTTCTTGTATATTCTCCCTGGTTCTTTTCGGAATCCTCAGCAGCAATTACTAAACATTGTTATAAATTTTCTAAATAACTTTCAATGGATACTGAAACCCATAAGGGGATATTTCTTTTTCCTCTCCTATCGGTCCTCTGGCCATTCATAAACTAGTTTAAACGGTGAAAGTCCTGTTATGCTATGTGACACTTGCGTATACGCGAATAACAAGTAAGGCAAATGGATATCCCAATATTTTCCATTTTTCCTGCATACTTTTACCAAGCATTTTTTTTTTGTCTTTATTCCACCTTTCAGCAGCACCAAGCTCTCCGGGTGCCAGGAATAGCAAACCTTGAAGTGTGATCCCTATCACTTTCAAGAATTCTTTAGTTCGAAGTGCCATGAAGTTCGTACCTTGGTCGATGTAGATGACTTCAGGAAAAACTGTAGCTATAAAAATTTCCACTATTGCGTCCCAATTGGTTTCGCAAAAACATTTCTTGCCGGATTAGCTTCTGCTGAGCATAAGCATCTGTCAACCGCACAAATGATGAACCTTTATCCCCTCCGGGACGACAGCTCGAATCTATGTAATCAATATTTCAGGCTTCAAATTGACTTTCCGATTTAACGATAGGTTATATTGAAATCCTATCTGTATAAATGATAGACTTCCTAATCTGATATTATTTTTAAATGAAACAAACTTCCTTTATATCTTTCTTTCTTTCCTGCCAATAGAACAAGTATTTTATCCTTTACTTTGTCTTCCAAATGATCTGCTAATGGTAATTCATGCATTACCTTAAGTATACTCACTCATGCATTCTGTCGATACAACCTGTAGTACCCTTTCTCCGCATATCCATTCGCCGTGAAGTAAGGATGTTACCTTTAACTGAATAGCCATTCTGTTGAAATTCCTAATGTCCATACCATCATCAGTTATACATCCTCTTTTTTAATTTTACAAAACAGTTTTTCTCCACAAACGGACTTTCCTTAATTTCATCTTGCCTTTGTTTTTTGTGCATTGTAAATGATAATCTATAATACATGTATCTTCTTACACAATGCCTTATATGCAATCGAAGAATGCATATCACTTATAAGTTTCTTTGATACTGTATAAGTAATGGAAGCATTGCTATGTCTATCATCATTAATTTTCATGTTTAAACTCCTCTTTTACAAAGGCTGATATGACATTTATGAGGCATTTATTGACTCCAATCTTCACCAGAATCTTTTGTAGGGGGCCGATTTGTATTATTCTTTTTTCTTGTGTTTTTAGCTGGGCAGTCAGAATCGTAACTTCATTCATCCGAGTGCCAGCAACATCATCTGGGAATTTCGATGTTCCGTTAGCCGTATTTGTCGTTTCCACCACACATCTGGTCATGTTATCATTTTTTGAACCATCCTTTATATTAATTATCCTTAGACATTGAGCACATAAAAACAATGACGATTCGCCCTCAAAGCATTGATGACGATCAAAAGTTCTTGCTTTCGATGTACCCAGTTCTTTGTAATCAGTATTTATTACATTTTTATCATAGAAAAAAAGGAAATTTTCTCTCAAAATGTCTATTTATTCTTTTCCTGTCATTACTGAGGACAGAACCAATTCTTTTATTTCCCTTCACAAAGAGGAAAACAAGACTTTTTAACTAGGTATCGACAAAATGTTCGTGAACTTCATTTCCAGTTCTTTTCATACAATCATGAGATCCTTCAACGAATCGAACTCTTTTTACAGTAATTTCATCCAACCATTCCTCTAAGAAGCTCCACAACTGCTAGGCTAAATTTAGGAAAAGTGCCGCAAACATTTGGTTCAGTAAAAATTGCGGTGATCACTTTCTGGTTCGGATGAAAGTTCTCTTCAATCAAAAACAGGTTTCGAAGACCAAATGTTATCTCTTGATATCTCAAGCACGAGATTCTCTCCGTGTTCATGAAAAAGTAAACAAACTGGAATGACTTCTGTGCCCATTATTGAATACGGCTAACTAGTGAATGCTGACTTGATTGTAAAACAAATAAAGTTCATAAAATGCTTACCGCTTTGTCAATGTTTCACGATATTCTCAGAGCTTATAGCACTTCTAACTACAGTCTGTATTCAGAATTTGAATACATTAATCCTTGAAACAGATATCAGGAACTATATATTTCATAGTAAAACTTTGAAATCATGGCGTTCAGTTATAATTCTCTTGTATTTTGTGAGGCATAGAAATCTATCTTCTTTATTTTGTGCTGATATGCATTATTAAATAAGCAAAGTAGACAACTGCTCAGAGGTCCCTCAATTTTTGAGGGTTCTGAAGTTTTCAAATTTCAAAATAATTTCTTTTGCACTTTTAATGAATTTACGAAGGCTGTACCAAATTTCGATTTTCGAAAGAAAAATTTATATTTTGGAAAAATCACTTTTTGACATCAGTTTTTGAAAAATATCGATTTACCGGTATCATGGCCATGAATCATGCTTCATGATGAAACGCGATGCAGTAAATCGATACTCAAATTTAATTTTCGGTTTCGTTTCGGTTCTCAGTTAGTTTTGAGTTTCCGATAATGACTGAATTTTCGTAAATATCAAGAGTCAGTCATGGGAATATTTTAGGACTCGATTTCAAGGCATTGTTTTGTTAATCAGTAGAAAGTGTGTTGGTATTTTTTTAACTCTTTATTCAGCATGCGTTTCTATAGCATCTGTTTTTATGTTCCCAAAAATGTATAATTTTTCTATTTTTATATCTTTGAAAAATGTTATTTCTCTATTTCATAATATATTTTATTAAAATAGTTTATTTTGCATTTAAGATTATTTTTAATGGTGAAATAGTTCATTTACATTTCATCGTTATGTAAATTTTGATGCTCATCGAAGTTGATGAATTACTCTGTGCTGATCGGACTTGATCGAACTTTTGATAGCTATCGAGCTTTCGATGTTGATCAAACTTTCGATAATGATAGAATTTTCATGACTATCCAGAATCAGTCCTGACAATATTTTAAGACTGAAGGCATTGTTTTGTGTATAAGTAGAAAGTACGTTGGTATTTAAAAAATATTTTTTTTAATCGACATGTTATCCCATAGAAAATAATGTGCGCTTTTAAAATTTACAAAAAATTTGCAATTTTTCTTGCTTTATACTCATAAAAAATGTTCTTTTTCAATTTCATAATATATTTTTATCAGAAGATTTTATTTTCTATTTAAATTGAAGATTATTTTTAATTGTGAAACGGTTCCCCTTCATTTCATCTATATCTATACTTATAATAAATGTGTGTGTGTGTGTGTGTGTGTGTGTTGGCGCTCTACAGGCCAGACCATTCAACCTACAGCTACCAAATTTGGCACGTGTATACCTTGGAGGCCAGGAATGTGTACCTGGGGGTTATTTTTTCGAATTTTTAATTAGAATTTTATTTATTTAAATATTAAGCGAAATTTTGGCGTGTTTCTGCTATAACTTCCGAAAATATTACCGCACAAAAAAGATTTTTACATGAAGTTAAGGATCAAAAATTTATCTTTTAAATGACACCAATGTTTTAACCTTAAAATTAAATTTCTATTTTTAATGAATTTTTAAATAAATATTTTAACTATATTTTTCCAACAATTTTTTTCGTACAAAATAAAAATAAAATTTAAGCTGCACGAGCACGTTTCGCATTCATGGGAAAAAATTAGCTTTTTTCAAAGTGTTGCCATCACATTGATTAAAGCTCCAATTAAAAATAAATTAAATCTTTTTGGAAATGAAATCTGCAAAAATATAATTTCCGGTACGTGTCTGTAGGAAATGAAACAAGTATGAAATATTATTTTTTCTAAAAAATAAATTCAAGAGAAATTATTTTATGATCTTTTACACTCTCTATATTATTAATCCAATAAATCAGTTTTATTTTAAGGCAAGTTTTGTTTAATATGAACAGGATATCTATTCAAATCAGGGCCACACAGCTAATTTGTAAACCTTTAGTAAGACACAGATCTGCTAAAATGGTCTAAATGAAAAATGATTATATTTTATGTAACTTGATTCAATAAACGCTCTAATAAATAACGAATTTTTGATTTTACATAAAGCTTCTACTGTGGAAATCACGTATAACAAAATGTTCTTGAAACACTAATATTTTAAATAAAAAGAGTTAATTTCCAATCAATTAAATCAATCACTTAAACTGACTGCTTTATGAAAATTTGAATATCACTATTCAATAAAAAAAAGGATAATTTTAGATTTTCCATCGATCGTTTCAAAGAAAATACGCCAATCAGCGCGCATTTTTCTCAAGATTAGTTGGCCTAAGATTATGAAAATGTTGAGTTTTTCTAAATTTTTAACATTCAAAACTTCATAAATAAGTCTTAGTTGATCGTGGAAAATAGAAACATTCATTCATTTATTTAAAATTTGGTGGTTCCAGAATATTTCTCATAATATGATACCTTATTGCATTAAATTTAGACTTCATAATTTTTGAAATATATTTATAGGCCGGAACAAAATATTATTATTGATTTCATTTCAATCCTTTTGAAAGCAAAACTAAAAACTGAATTTTATGCTGAATCTGAGAAGTTTTT
>JAPMOR010122209.1:219985-239442 GCA_026543865.1 Argiope aurantia | reverse complement strand
AGAATTTTAAAATAAATGTTTTCTGAAAAAAGATGTTTTTAAAAATGTCCATTAATAGCTTGTTATTTGAAATAAGAAACAACGTTCTGATGCATTAAATTTATTTTTCTTTCAAAATGCTGCATGCAAACAGACAGTGGGTTGAAGGGTATGATTTTGCACTTTCCGAAGAGAAGTATTCTCATTCCATAATTCAAATTTGTTTTGAAATGCATGGTTTTAAAATTTCTAAGTACAAAATAATCAATATTATTAAACGGAAAGACAAAATTTGTCAATTTTTACTTCTACATGGAAAGATACCTCTAAATGATTACCTGAAAAAGATATGTACTCTTTCATATACTTTTGAAGAGAAATAATCGGTGAAAAAAAATCGCCGCCACAAAAATTAATTGCAATGTCTTTAAGTGCATCTGTAGCAATAAAATAATACATTAATATTTACAGTTTAAAAATAGCTAAAACACATAATGATCTCCAGCTTTTGCCGAGACAAGTTGCTCAAAGCAGAGCAGTTTGTAGAATCCTGTATGAGAACTATGCAACAAGAGATAAATAGAAATGCATTATGACCCTTGATAAAGCATGGATTTACCTAAATGATTGCAAAAAAATAAATCTAATTACTATTGAAGATGACAAGAAAAATATACAAATGTATACAGTGATGAGAAATCTGAAACTTCCGTCAATGCAAAGAAAGTGTTAGCAAGGGATTTATAATCGTCGCAGGGTTTTCCTATAGTGGGAAATAAAAAATGGCAATTAAAGAGTGGCAAAAATTGTTAAAATCAATTTAGTGTAATTTCTCTTAATCAAGAAAAAGTTTTGTCCCATATTTACAAAAGAAATTCTATTTCTTAATCCCATTGGCCTCAAACATAATCAAAGCAAGGCTACAGGTCGTAATTCTAAAAATGCTTCTGCATTCCTTGAAAAAATATGAGGATTATTTCAGGTATTGCACATATAACTTTTCAATGCATTCCTGTGAAGTCCTCTGAAGTTTCATTTATGGATCTTTGAATAAAAGATCTTTCAAAGCGGATTTCCACTACGATTGATGGAATCTGCGAAGTATTAATAGAATAATAAAAAATCAATTTCCTGGAAATTTTACGAAAACCCTTTCTATCATGGAAATCATGATGCAGATTTATAGGTGAGAAAAAAGAATTAAAAAAAGACATTGCAATTTAAACATTAATTAATTGGACCCGAAATCTTTTTAAAAATTTGTAAACACCATCTGTAGTGTAGCTTAATAGTGTCTTCTTCTTTTTTTAAAAACTATGAATGTCTTCAATCCGCATTTCAGTCTTGGAATATCATTTCAATTTTTCTTTGTTTACATCAATATTGACATAATTTTTCTGATTTAGTGATTGAAATTATGAATTAATATTTTATTGAAATACCATTTATCTTATCTAAATTCGGTGTTTAGTTCCCTTTATTCATTACAATGAATTTATAAAAGCACAAGTTTATTTTGAATTATCATTAAATATGATATTTTGACATATGAGGATTATTTCTTTGAAGCGTCCTTGACTTGTTTGCTTTTCTTATGTAAGTCCAAGAAATAATCACATAGTTATGGGATTATTTCTTGGACTTACAAGAAATAGATTTAGATTCCATTTTAGAAAATGATATTAATAAATATAGTTGTTAAACAATTCGGATGAATAAACAACTTCGTACCGGAAACTTCCAAGCCATAAAAAAAGGATAAAAAATAATTCATTTAGAGCGCTCCGCCCACTTTGCAATACAAATTTCAAATATTTTCAGCAAAAATATTATGGCCAATGTATTCTATTTATATATCCTACAAAGGTATATTGTTTTTAAATAAATTATATTTTTCTAATCATAAATAAAAATCTTATTTATTTTGATAAAACTGAAATAGATATTTCAGTAGAATTTTTCAAATCGTTTTTGGTGGTTTTACAAAAATGATTCGTGATGTCTTCAAGTTCTTTTCCTTTAGTTTCTGGCACCACCAAAATAACAAAAAAGCATCCTACAAATGATAAAGCGGCATAAGTCCAGAAGGCTCCATAGTTGTGAGCTAGATCTTCTAATTCACTGAAAGTCTTCGTTATGATAAAAGCAAACAAACCGTTTGCAAACGTTGCTAACCCTCCAATTGTACTGCGAGCTCTTAATGGAACCATCTCAGCTGTTAAAAGCCAAGGTATAGAGCCATATCCTAAAGAAAACGCAGTGACGAATAAAATAAGGCTGACCAAAGGAATCCAGTCAAACCTAGCTTCGAAAGTGAAGTTCGCAACCGATACATAATAATAAACACTAAGCGCCGTAAGACTCGCCGACATTAGTGCCCCGGAAAGGAAAAGCAATACCTTTCTTCCAGCTTTATCTACAATAAGATTGCTCAATAATGTTGCCACTACTTGAACAGCTCCTAAAATTATAGTAGCATATTTAGGATTCAGAAAGTCTTTACTCGCATTAAAAATTGAAGTTGAATAAAACAAAACAGCATTTGACCCTGAGAATTGCTGAAAGAACATCAAAACTACAGATATTAAAGCTGGTTTATAAACTGAAGGTTGTTTACATTCTCTCCAAGTTAGCAATCCTTTGGGTTGACTTTTCAAATCTTTAGATATTTTAAAGAATTCTTCTTCAGTTTCCGGGTGATTTCCTTGGAGGTTACGCATGACTCTAATAGCTCCATCCATATCTTCTTGGGCAAGAATCCAACGAGGGGATTCAGGCATCAGAAAAAAGCAGACAAGACCAAGAGTTGCCACTCCTGCGCCAACAAGAGACAGGTATTCCCAAGTGACATACGAACCAATTATTGCACTTAGAAGGTTACCAATTACCATAAATCCTTGAAATGAGGATCCTAGAAGACCTCGAACTTCAGAAGTAGCAATTTCAACGCAGTACATAGGAACAGCTACAGATACTACACCACATGCGATGCCGCAAATTAGTCTGCCAGCGATGATAGTACCAATATTTTCAGCGAAACAGATTGAAAACCAGCCAGCAATGAATGGAATTATGTTCAAAATCAGAGTTGTCTTTCTACCTAATTTATCCGCTATAGGACCTGGAAAGAAAAGAATGTAAGGTTATGTATTATAGTTTTAACGGTGTATCTATTGATTATTCGTTAATTTAATGGATTGAGTCAAGAAGAACGTTTTCCATTTAAAAATCATAGAATCGTCTTTTTGAACGGATAGCATGGGTTTTCTATTTTCCAAGGTAGAGCAACACTTTAAAAGAGGAGAAAGGAAGCATACTATGCCAATAATCAATTTTTTAAAATCTTTATTTTGAAATTTGTGTTTTTAAACTAATGTTGGTGATGTTTTATTTACATGGTAAATTTATGCTACTTTTGGGCTATGTCATCATGAATTATTTTCTAAGAGAATAACTGTAAACCTCAGATAATTTGTTAGCCCTCTTCGATCTTGTTTGAAATTTTTCACTAAATGTGAGTAATGGCGCCCAATAATTATAGCTACTTTTCAAAATATATTTTACTTTATAAAATTGTCAAAACTTTTTTATGAATAAATGCATGGGTCATAGATACGTTAAAAATAAAGCTATTTTTCAATATGTTTGTGACTTTCAAGCCAATTTTTCTCAATGTAAATAGCTGATAGAATTATCGAATATGAATATCATTATTATTTTTATTTTTCTTATTTTCTTATTAATAATAAGATCTTTCAAATACCTCAAGTTTTATGTAGCAGTATATTTCGTTGTAAGTCTCTTATTTCACTACAACTATTTGAAGTAGATTCATTAAAAAGCATTTTGAACTGAAAAAATAGATGAAATTTCTCTCTTATTTCGAAAACAAATTCGAAATAATTTAGAGAAATTTTCTTAATCATTTTAAATTATAAAAATAATTATCACATATGGAACCATTTGGTCATTAGTCTATTCGTCCGTCCATCACAATATGTATCGAAATGTGAACAGTAAGTATAAATGTATTATTAAAACATATTAACAATGATTAAAATACAAGTTAATGAATGTTACTGAAATTCGTTTTTCCTTTACATGTAATATTTTTTTTTTAATTTAAAAAGAAAAAAAATTACATTTCTTGGCCAAAACATTTGAATATGCATTGGTAAGGAGTGCATGCAGTTTCCTCTCCATCTGGTATCTTGTACCGGAAACAAAATTGATCAAGAACATAAGGCTGGAATTAATGATACCTTCTCCATGGTTTTGAAAGGAACCATTTACATTTGAGTGGCTTATTATATACCGTAAAGACAATAGAACAAAATCATTGTTGTGATAATTTCAATTGTATTTTATTAAAAAAAATCAAATGCTTCTGTATGCAGAAAATTTTCTGTAAAATTTTGTCACAAAATAAATATATTACCTCTAAATAGGAATATCTGAGAAAGAGGAAATTAAAAATTCTGTATTGTCGATAGATGCAAATGTTAAATGACAAATCATTTCCCTATCATCTTACTTTTGGTACAGTATTAATGGTTGAAGTAAGTTATCTAGAAACTTTAAATAGTTATTTACCCCAATTAAAAATACTAATGTTTCTAAGAGCATTAATGATTTATGGAGATTATATGCATCGAATATAGAGAACAAAAGATATAAAAATCTTTTTTTTTGTGCAAAGTATACTAAATGATTCATCAAATTTAAATCATTCATGTTGCACAATGGTTCAAGATACAAATAGCCGTTATACATCAAACAAACTAATAATCTAAACTTAAAAGAGTAAGACAGCATTGAAACGAATCAATGAAAGCCGAAATATTATTGGTTTAATTTTATGATAGTAGATTCTTCCTCTCCAATCATTGTTTTCTAATTGGTATATATGCCATCTCATTAAAAGCATTACGTCTGTTTTTGAGGCTCCAAGGTTTTTGAGGTTTTGCTTCGAATATAATTTAAGATGGTTCTGCTCTTATGTGTTTTTAGGAGTACTAATTACAAATCTGAGGTTTATCCCATTTTTTTTTTTTTGAAATTTATTTTCATAAAAAAGCATATTGTTTTTCTCAAAAATAAAGATGGCATTTTTTTTTTTTTTGCTTATAGTTAAAAAAATCTACTAATATCGCTAATGTAATATATAATCATTATATATCACTCTACACTAAAATAATCTTCTCAAAATTTTCTAAGGCCTTTCTTTTTTTGATATTATGCGATTTTCAGAAGAAAAGACTGAAAAGTATGCATTGCTGTATGTCAAACGCGTCTACTATTAATAATTTTTTATTTGTTTTAGCTATATTTCCGTTCCATTTTGAAATACTACGAGGACTATTTTGGGACTTAAAAGCAGGAGACCCAATAAATTTGTATTTATTACAGTTCTTTTTTTTCTTGTTAACCGACTCAATTAGCATTAAATGCACTGCAATGTTATTTCGATATGTTAAGCATATTGTGCAGAATTTAGAATGCTTAACAACATCGTAGAGATATCGTACAATATCTTATGTTAACAGGAAGTAATCCATTTCGACTTCTTTCCATCAAAGCAAATGAGCCCGTCCGCCTCAGGTCCTCTCTTAATTTTCTTATAGGTTTCATCATGGCAGGGAGTGATTTAAAGGAAATATTCAACAATGTATATGCAATGAATTCGATTGATAAGATCATGACAGAATTCTCTTATTTAAGAGCAGTAAGATACCATATTCTGAAGCAAACTGTTATAGCAACAATTATTCAGATCATGATTCACTTGCCCTGTCAATTTGATGTTGGAGAGGAGGCTCTAGAGAACACTAAAAGATATGTAATTCCTGCAAAAGAAGAAGAAGAATCAACTAAAACCTTATGCAAATATTCTTATCCAAACTCCAAGCATTTAAATACCATGACCTTATGAGTAAACTTTGGATCCAATTATATAAAATGGTTACTCTTGTAAATTAATTTAAAGGGAGAAAATGAAAAAGTGGACTTACTATTTTTAAATAATAGCCAAAATGTTCTTTATTTCCATGCTATCGACCAATTTACATATGTTAAGAGTGGATGTTCATAATTTAACGATGTGCATGACTTAGATAATACAATGGGAACAATAAATTCGAAAAACTTGCAACACGAGATAACTTTCCTATTTAATGCAGATACAAAGTTTAGTATTGTACGTGGAATGATATGGCTATTGATCATTCATTGATGAAAAGCGTGGAAGAAGCTTATGACCGCCTCAATCATGGGCTTGATGTCAGCAATAATGGACTTGATGTTGGAAGTGGAAGCAGTGGATGGAAGAGATGACAACATTTCATGATAGAATTGGAAAAAAATCAGTGGTATTGATTTTACTAGAAATGATCAACATCAGAGATTTAGGAATTCAGCGAGATAATGATAATTGCAAACAATTGATTCTTTATTTCAAAGAGTATAACCATTTCCTAGAAAATCCCTGTTTGATTTCAATAAGAAATGTTGCTGTTGAAGATTCAAAGGTTAATTGGCACATGGTCACAGAAGAAGTCACTCGGGGTATCAAAAGGATGGAAGAAAGTAATTTTCATACTTTCAAATTTAAAAGAAACAATATATTACAGAACTGGTTCTAAACAATAGTGCAATTAAGATATGTGGCGAAAGCATATCTATCAACCTTACAACACTTTTCCAACATCTGAAGGCAATTCAGATGAAGAACTGTGGGATTTACTAACGTATTAACTGCGTCGCTTTGTTTTACCTCTGTTTGATGAAGATATAATACGTAAAAATACAAAATCCTCTTAGTACAAAGCTTTCGAGCCATGTATTATTTTTGAATGAAGTGTTATTAAGGAAGGACAAATGCTACATAGAGTCACCTGAGTAATCAGCATTTTCATAAGTTTTTAATAATTAAATGACAAACTTTATTCTAAGTGAAAATCATCTGTTCTAATCATTTTTCGTGTATACCCTGAAAATCAAATAATAGTAGCACTAAGTGCGCAGAGCAAGCCAGAAAATAACTAAAACAAATGTCAAAGGAAGTAATGCTTGCAGAAACTATAGTTGTTGTTTCCCAAGAAATATTCCTAACAATTCGACAGAAGACATATCGATTCATCTCAGTCCTGATAAGCAAGCTTGTCTGAGAAAGCATACCGTGCAAAAACCCCGACAACGATCTGGATTGTTTAGTTGTGAACACAGCTCTTGGCTTGGCCCCTAATTCATCTGTAATTTTCACAGGTGAGGTTGCCAAGCTTTCTGTAATTTTACTGCTATTGCAATAATAGAGTGCATTTCCTAAAGCTAGGGAAAGAAAAATTGCGCAAAAGATATTGTAATCGCACTTCTGTAGAAAAACAATAAATGAAATAAATCATAACTGTTCGTGGCATGTATCAATGGTACATCCATGAACGGTTATGATACCATATCAGCTCTTTTTAATTATAGGAAAATAAAGTCTATTAAGAATTTAAGAATAATCCTGATACTCTCAAAACAATTTAAAAATTCAAATGTGATTGTGAATGCAGTGACTCGCTTTCTCATAGCATTTCATGACTACCCAATATCCCCCATGGGTATAAAATCCATGAATAATATTGGCAACAAATTCTACGTCATATCTTCATTTAATGAGAATGCAACATGGCGTCTCCTCTTCTAACAGAAGCAGCTGTCTATCAACATTATCTAAGTACTTATCAACAAATCCAACGCTGGCCCAGCAATGAAAAGAGATTAGAAGACTGGAGGGTTAGGATAGAACAAACAATGGGCTGAAACCTGTCACAACTTTGAGATTCCTTGTGTTTCATTTTATTCTACTCAAGATATCGTGCTAGTGAGAAAAAAAATTCTGGAATTGTAATTGTGGGAAAGCCTGACCGTTTTGTTCAATGTTGTGCTTTTATTGTTAGATCACCTGCAACAAAATGAAGACTTTCAGTTCTGGATAATATTATAAAGGTGATGACAAATTAGAAAGACCTGATAATTTACTTGAGACGTCATTATCTTCGGATATCGATCGACAAAGAAACCGATGAACTGTTAGATGATATTGGGCATCCAAGATTGAATGAAACAATATTATGTATATGCCTTATTTATATGCCATATTGAAAATTATAAGTTGCATCATTATTAAGATTAATAAATATGATTTATAGAGTTTTTAATAATTTTTTCTTCTTTTTTATGCCTCCTTTTTTGCTTGATTACAAATGATATGCATGCAAGATTATTTAAATTAGTTAAAAAAATTAATCGAATAGATTAAAAACTGCTTAATTTAAATACTTATCAGCTTTTGTCAATAAATTTTTATTATTGAAGTAACTCTATATGTCCATTAATATTGGCCTTTTTCAATAGTCAGAAAATTTCTTTTAATACAACAGGTAAAAAATTTGAACAAAGTACTTTATGATTGAAAATTGTATTATTTATGACAGAAATTTATTAATTAGATAATATTTATGAATGCAGACAGGACGCGTTTTTCTTGTTGTTCAAGCCGCGCTAAAAGAAAGTTCAAAATTTCTTTACATTTCCACTAATTATTGTTCCTAAATGCTTCTAGTGGCGAAAAAGTTGTAAGAATCTAAATTATATGAAAATTTGTGAAGATTATTTTAATATAGAGTGATATTTTACAACTGTGATATTTTTAGCTATATACAAAAAACAAACAAAAAAAGAATGAAAATAATTACGCTTCAAAATTTTGGCGGAAAATCTTAGATTCCTCATCAGTTTTCCAACAACACATGAAATTATAAAAAACATCAAAACACCACCAGATTTAGCTTTAAAAACTTTGTAATATTTGGGTTACTTAAAAAAGAACTCTTTTCCTTTCAGTTTTCTTAATAAAACAATCGCTTAAATAAACCAAATATAACTGAAATTATTTAAAGCATAAAAACACTTTCAACCACAAATGGATGATTAGCAACCGATATTACGATGGTAGTTCAGTTGATTTGTAAAAATTTGGAAGCTTGTGTAATACTGACTCTCATTGCATCACCCGTCCTGATATAGAGAAAAGCAAATACGCATCTAACAATATTTCAAGTTATAGAATACATTTGTGATTTGTGAATTTTTTTCATTTAGAACTGATGTTAAAAAAATGGAATGACAGATAACTAGAATCTATTCCCTGTAGCATTTGTCATTTAATAATGCTGTAGTCAAAAAGTGAATGCTTGTAAAGTGTACCAACTTTAACATTTTCCGAATTGCAAATATCCACTGAGAATACAGATAAGATCGAGTTAAATTTTCTAGTGGGTTGAAAACAAAATGTTATATTATTATGAAAATTACTTGAACTGAAATTATGAAATGGATTAAATATAAATACCCTTGAAAATTATTTTAAATAATTTGGGATTGATAATATTCAAGTATTTGTCTTTCTCTGACAGATAATATTCACATTCTTGTCTTGCTTTGAAAAGCAGCTCTGACTACTTAAAAAATATAATTCAATTAATTTTTTTCGTTGGTTTTAACTTTACTGAATTTATATAAAAAAAAAGCATCCTAATTTAGTTAGTAAAAATTGTGCAAACTGCGCATAAATGAAAAAGAGATTAGTTGCTGCGTCGATGTGTCTGATCGCTAAGAGCTAATATGTTTGACGATTGAACATGAAATGGAGACATTCCGTCTCTCGATCATTGTGCCATTAAAACCAGAAGAATGTTGCTCAGCTTATTTACGCTTCAACTGTCTACAATAGAGGAAAACAGTTAACATTTCACTTTACTGCAGCACATTTCTGAGACCTAGGCAAATAATCAATAAAAAACAAGCGCATAATTAACTCTCAAATAGATTATACTATCCAACGACAACTAACTGTAAGTCCCATGTGGTCAGGAAGATCCTCCACTTTTAAACAAGGCTTTGTTGTATAAATCTCATACATCCTCCATACAGCATCAATACCTCCCCATATGATTCCCATGTTTCCGATTACTTAAATAAATCAGTGAAAAAGTGGTTTATCTGCGGCAAGAAATTGGTTAAGTCAACTGGATCTGTCAGCAGTCTAGAAGTTTCTATACTGAGCTCAGCCACTTCCTTCCTGCATCTGGGAAACGGAAGGATAGGATAAATGCATCAAAATCGATAGCAATCATGTATAGATATTACGTTAAACACGGTTATAAAATTATTTTTTTAATGTAACCGTGATCTCTTTTTCTTTCGAAAACGCCTTATATTTTCAAAGAAAGTCCTTACCTGCTATTAATCCTCCTGTCATCGCTCCTATTGCTAAAGCACTGCCTATCCAAGTGATATCATCATTGGTAGGCTTAATGCTGCTGCTTTTTCTATTCTTCATATCATAAGTGGCAGGAGCAGAATAGCCAACGGCGATTCCCATTGCCACAGCCATCAGAAGGGCAGAGAAGGAAGCAAAATACATCTTTCTAAATTTCCTATGAGGTTCTGGAATCTGATCTTCTAAACTAAATGAAGTGCTGCTCTCTTCAATTGGACTTCTCAAAAGGATACTGTCTCCCCGCATTCCTGTTCCATACACCATATTAACATTGGATGATGTCCTGTATTCGATCCTGAGATGAATAATTTCTTGAAGTAAATATAATAAAATAAATAAACTAGAATGCTGTAATGGGAGAAAGTATTTGTCTTCCTGTTTAATAACAAAAACTGCATATGAAAGTGTTTTGATGACTTTAGGAAAGGACACATCGCTTACTGGTGTAGTATCTTTAAAGCGAAATTATGATGTGTGACTTTTTAAATATAATAAATACTTCTCAAATTTTAAAGAAATTTTTCAGTCTTGAGAATTGTTCTGTTTTCTGATCGAAAATTTCCAATTAATCAATGTGATAAAAAATATGGAAAAAAATTTTTACATGTTTTCCAATAAATTCGATTTTATTTTCTTTGAACAATAAAATCTAAGTGGCGCTCGATAGCGAGCTACCTGGTGTTAAAAACGCATCAAAAATTATTTACGTTTTCTTTTTTCAAATTATATCCTGAACGGTTAATTTTAGTTGATGACAGAATTTTTTATATTAAAAATTTAAACTAAATGTACAACAGTTTGAACCTAAAACCAGCTTTATAGCTGAAATATATGTAGGAGCTTTCCATATATATACAAGCCATATATATAAATATATGCAAGTTTTCAAAAATTGCAAGTTTCTCAAAATGTTGCAAAAAGAGAGCTTCTTCATCATCAGTTGTTAAATATCTCATGAAATAAGTTCTCTCCTGAGTTATTTATTTTCTAATTGACATTCTTCTCTTAAGAATTTTAAATTATCTCAACGCAAAACAGTAAAAATACGTAAAACTGGTCTTAAAAAATATATACTAAATTTTTATAATTAAAATTAAAACTTACAGAGAGGTCTTTAGACTAAACCAAAGTACCTGCTATTTACAGTTTTAACATTTTTTACTGGCCTTTTTTTAAGCTATGTTCATTCAGTTTAATGTGCAAATATTCAGCAACTTTTTATGTAAATTCATTTACGGGCGATGATGTGACATTTTTCGTAAGCCTCTCCAAAATAAAAGGTACATAGGGAAGAACATATAACCGTGCTTTATCCACCGATTTCCGGCAACTATAAGTATTCCTCTCTTGTAGTTGAAATATATCGTTTATAGCGGAATTGGGGAAAGGCCCCTCTTTATATTTTGTGGGAAATCGGATGTGTATCCCGCCTCACTCCAGAGAATTTTATTCATGTCCTAACCACTTTTCTACCCGAAGGTATGAAATCGTGCTTTATCTATGTTTGAATCTATGGCTGAATGTTTGGCACTTGTTTGATTTGGCATTTCTTTAATTTCAAACAAAGTAAACAGTCGATAATGCAAATAATTGAGATCACAAACAGGTCCTAAGGGACGGGGGTCAGTTGTTAAATTCAACCATCGAATTAAACAAAAATATAAAAATACAGATGTCAAAAGTATAATTAAAGTCGACTAAAAATAAATAGCACTTGATCTTTTAGATGAAATTATTTAAACACACGATTTTCCATCGATAACATTTAATTCTGCAGTATTTCAGATTTTAGTTGAAATTAAACATCCTCAATGCTCGATTTCATTTCATCTGAAGAATTCTGATTATAATTTTTTATAATATGAGAAGGTTAAGATATACCGTGAGCGCAAATGAGGTGTTGAATTCAAAATTGACATCATGTTGGATCATTGCAAAGTTGATTTGGCTTGAAGTTTGTCACCTTGAAGAATCCTATCTTTTCCTTCTAAAATTTCACCAAATGGAAACAAATTTTGCGAAGGCCTCTTGATCGTTTTAAAATTTTTGACGACCATTGAAGAAGGCTAGAAATGTTTCACCTCTGAAACAAATCACTCCTATCTCATTAGCAATCCGTTATTTACAAGGCAGCCTCCTTGGCTCATTTTAGAGATCATGCCAATGCAATAAGGTCTTTTTTTTTTTTTTTTTTTTTTTTTTTGCTGGATAAGTTATGTACCACTAAATGGCGATTTTTTTTTACCCACTCATATACAACGTCTTCATGATTTGGTTTCAAGCCCAGTAGTAAAACAGTCAAATACTCCGGTCTTAAAATTCTTCTATGTCTAGTAGTATCTTCTAAATAGTCTTTTTCGATATTTTTCCCACAACTATATTTTTCAATTCAAGAGAGAGAACAATTTTCACTTGAAATCCAGTTTCTGTTCGCAGGAACTGATCACTCATGGTCATCTCGAACGAGATTTTAGAATGAAATCTCCGCCGCCATCCAAAATTTGAATAATTTAATGCAGCTGCAATTAAAGAAATGGGCTTGTTTTTATAATTTTTTGATTAGTCGGATTTCTTCTGATGTGCCCTATTTTTATTATTTTCTCGTGTAAAAATTCTGTAGACCTGTCCATTTTTAATTAACGCCAAATAATCGGCCAAGTATCTATCTTGTCTATTTAAATATCATATTCTGTGCATATGACATTATTAAATGTATTGTTTAAAGACTGACAACACAATTTCATTAATTTGCATAAGATTAGTTTATGCTTAAAGTTTTGACATGTAAGTTTTCTCTTTATTCTGGTTAAAAATATAATTTAACGTTTGTAAAATTACGGTTTTGTACACATATAAATGTGATATAGAAAGAAAGGAAATGTTGAACATTTTATTTTAAAATTATTGTTGTGCTTGAACTTGTGTATAATATCCTTATTTGTTTTTGAACCAATTATTTTTTTAGAATGCAGTTTGTGGAATGCATTTAAACTCATGACAGCATTTTTATATTTTTTCAGCCTACGGAATTATAACTGCGCATTGTTTTTGGTTCATGTTTTAATTTTTTGTTTTGTTTTTTTTTTGTTCTGAAAACCAGTTAGGAAGCTTAAAATAATATGAAATCTTTTCATCGCAAAGTTTTGAAATATATGCAAGTTTTTGGAATATCTTCATGTAAGAGCGTTAAAAGTAAGAAATTTTGAAATAATTCTCACCTGATAGAGTGAAATAATTGCAAAATCATGTAAGAAACGCGTTGCTCTATTGCTCCATATTCCTTCATATTGTATCTTAATAATTCTTTTATTTTCTAGGAGCTTTGTATACTGGATTAGGAACTTGGGATTTTTTTTTTTTTTTTTTTTTTAGTTTTGTGTTCCAACGTATAAATGCCAGTTAACAAACAGTTTTTAACAGTGAATTTTTATTCAACAAATTATCTTTATTCATAGACAGATTAGTAGCATTTCCACTCTCTTTGATAAAAAAAATAAGATTTTAGTTTCTTCTTTAAAAAATTAGTTTTAATTTTTTTGTCCATTTCCTGTGTTCAATTTAGATGAACTTATTTGATCTGCAAATTAATTTGACACACATTTACAATTTCTTTGTCAATATACCATATCAAATTTTATTTTTCAAGATTGTTGCGGAATTATAATGTTCATATACTCGGTAATAGACAGAAAACTCTTTCGCCGATTGCGAAATTTGATCTGTGATGTTGGTGATTAAACTATATGTGAAATTCCAGTTCAATGCTCTCGTGAGTTAACATGCTCACTTGTAAGCTTTTGAGTTGATATACTGCAGGTAGATTTCACCCAAAATTTGAAAAAAAATCTACAATTTTCGGTGTAAATATAACGAACCAAATTTCATCCTTATAGTTTGTAATATTTCCGAATTATTTTATTCGGAGAATGGCAGACCAACACACAGATATAATTTTTAATAGGATGTCTTTCTCGAAGTCGAGAAATTTTAAGACATGGAGTTTTTCAAACAATTTGTGGTCAAGGTTTTGATAATTACCATATTTTCTCTTTCTATATTTAATATAGGAGAAAATGAAAATATCCCAATTATAAGCATTACTCAATGGAACTATTTTTGTCCAAAATTCCTTTTTGAAGGAACATTCTTCAAAACCGCCGAAAGGAAAACTATAATTTATAGTTCAATTAAATGTTTTGGCTATGTTCCTAGTTTCAAATAAATGCTTGTTTCAAAGAACAAATCAATTTTCAAATAAGGTGATAATTTGTTGAATTGATGATTCCGTTTCAAAAAATTCAAATGATAGATAAAAGCCCATTGAGGCATTTTAAATTGTTTTGCTGACCTCAAGAAGAATAAACGAAGGTCGATCGACAGTGTCAAAATACATGTACTCACCAAACAATCAAAATGCTATTGATTTCAATACTTGCTATCTTTTAAATATTAGATAAGAGTGAATTCTAAAGTTTTATCAATTCAATACTATGTAATAAATAATTATGCTTTAACAATGCTTTTTACATATTAGGCTGCTTCACAATTCATACCACGTGGTTCAATATTTTTTCGCAAATAATTTTAGAGGTGTGCGAAGATCCATGAAGAATTATAAATATATATATGTATTCAAATTTTGTCTTCTTTGTTATTGACTCCCTCAAATTGTATGTGAGCATTTCTTCAGATAATTTCATGAAAAAGGGGCTCAATTTCTTTTTTATTTTCTAGTATACAAAAAAAGTATTGTAATCTATACAAAAATATTAATCTCAGGTTGCTTATAAATCTTTATATTTTAGATCCCCTCTGGTGACACTCTGTCTGTGAACAGGATGGAATGATGCATTAAACTGTCTCAACAACAAAACAAACTATACATAAGAAATCCAATCATTAAAACTGTGAATTCTCATCAGCGTATGACTAATAGCTTAAGAATCTTCTGTGCTTTCTGTTTTAATTAGTATTTTTATTAGAATCGCATCACCATTTGAGTAAATATGAGGGATTATTAGTAAATAACGCATTTAATTTTGAACACAATAAGAAAAGATGCAATGAATGGCAGTAAAGAACGGCTAGATTTCTTTTTAAATCCCTGTCTCCTAGAACGCCGTCTGCTCGTACTTAGACTTTGTCAGTCCTCCTCATGGGTCCAAGTAGATGAAAATCTAAGCGGCCAAGTACGGACTGTATGAAGGGTGCTCGAAAATATCCCAGCCAATTTCTTGTAGTTTTGCATGAATTTGGGGAAACAAATGTTTCAACATGAATGAAAATTATGCTTTCATTTCCGTCATTCATTGCATTTTTATTATTGCTTTCAAAACTCTATGTATAACGTATTGATGCCCCCTCGTTCTTATATAATGTAAAGAAACTATTTCATCAAATAGTTTAGATGTAAATACTAGAAATGAAAAGGTAGCCCTTAGTTTTCCTTTTATTGATTTTTTAAAATCATTCAACTGCACTAAGAATCAATGAATGCTTAAAAAATGCTAGATAAAAAATGTAATCACATATGGAATATTTTTTTAATATTCTTAACGTAGATTTGATTTTCCAGTATGTAGCACGTATTTAAAAATACCCATTTTGCGAAAGAAATTAAAGAAATGCACTCTAAAAGCATTCAGCGAATTCTGCTTCAGAATTCCTTTTCAAACCTTTTAAAAATCTCATCTCACAATTAAATAAAAATAGTCTAAACTTACTTCAGAGTGTCTGCTTCCTCGCTCTTCAGAAAAAAGAAAAATGCTATTTTCAAGAATCGAATTCAAACCAGTCAAGATCAAGAATTCTTCAACGCACAAAAAATGTCTTTTATGAAGATCTTCATTTCCTTAGAATTCCGTAGTTTTCATCTTATTTTCAGTTCTTCGAGAATGTCTTAGAAAAGGCTAATTTGCTCTCAAAGTCTCTGAAAACTATTAGTAACGAAAGAAATAATGATGCATTGTATTACATTGTGACGAATCATCAATGAAATCGGCTCTTGTAGATAAAAAAAATCCTCGACATAGACTTCAAAAACGAAAAAAAAAAAAAAAAAATAGGTTGAATTTCTTTAGTCAACAACTGCTGATATTACAAAATTGCTGATTTAAGCTGTTAATACTCTATTGTTACAGATTAGCTTGTTGTTGTAAAGAAAGTAATTTTGATAACAACTTTTCGATGGATATCAGATAGTTAACTCTGACAACTGATTAAGCAAATAGCTCTCTCGATTTCAGATACTCTTTACATCTGAGTTTGCAAGACAATTGTTTTGACTGTGAAATAAACCTCATGAAGTATCAGACATCCTTGAGATACGAAAATCTGTGGTTATAAGTATTTCTAATTACATTAGATAATCTTCTGTCAATACTTATCAATACCTATATCTTTCTTGATATCTCAAGTGACGTCTGTTAGCTTAAAGCATACTTGCACTCAGAATTCTATTTACTAAAAGAAAAAAATTGCTCCAATTCCATCATGTTTTGATTTCATTCAAATATCTTCAATAAAGGCAACTGATCGATAATCTATAATTTGCTTTTAAACCTCTTTGTTATATAACCATATTTTAATTTACTCAGGATTTCATGAAAGCCCCCTCTTTCAATCATTTTCTTATCTTCGGGTGAATTTTTTTAATTTTCATTGAATAACTCCTTAAAATCATTAGCAAATCAATTTGGGAGGCTTAATAATTAATTAAGAAATTAAATAACAAATAAATTTGTGAATCAGATTCTTAAGAGAAAGTTTAAATGTGACTTATCTTTAATGGGACGCTTCGCATTGAGTAACTTAACAAAACAGCAACCGTCAACTTAGCGTAAACCAATATGAATTAATGTAAAAAGAACACGATGATATTTTGAAAAGAAATAAATAAAGAATGAAATATTTTGATATTTTACAGCCATATCATATTAAGTTCACTATAATTATGGCTGTCTACATCGTATATTTATCATAAAATGCGTCTAATAAGAAAAGGGTACGGGTTGGAAAATTGAGTTCGGGGTGAGATTTTATATAATGGTGCTATACCTTTAAGTTGTTCATTCATTAAAATATTAAAGGACAATAACGAGCCAATTTCGAGAAAATACTCTCAAACTTTCAATACAGCTTATATACTAATAATGAGTCACCGTTGCTGAGCGTTCGAATGGTGCAGTGGTTAAGGCGCTGGTTTAGCTTTCGCGATACCCGAGTTCGATCCTAGATTCGTGTTCGTTTTTTTTTTTTTTTTTTTCATTATGATTATTTGTTTTCTTTTAAAATTATTTAAAATTATTTTAACTATTTACAAATAGTTTTAATTAATATGTTTTCATTTTTTATACAAAAAATAAATGTTTATTCTCCTAATTCTTGAATCATAATTTAATTTTTAGAAGAAAAATAATTATAAATTTATGTGAGTTCCTTTTTAAAATATTCAAAATTTCATAAATTAAATTAACATTGTAAAGATGGTTTTAATTAATGTATTACTCATTTTTATATACAAAAATAAGTGTTTTGTCTCTTGATACGTAAGCTATAATTTTTTTAATCATTTATACGGCATTGAATTATAATTATAGTAAAATTTTTAAACATTAAAATAATTATAAATATAATTTTAACGATAAAAATTAATTTAAATAACTATTTTTATCTTAAAAACTTTAAGTTTTTGAATTTTAATAATGACAAATAATTTATTATAAAGCCACAATGCTGTATTTATACCGAAAATAATTTTTTTTAATTTAAAAAAAAGACGCAGTAATATTTTTATCCAGACGATAAAATAAAAGAATAGCGCAACAAAAAAATTCTTTTATTCACAGTCTTATATATGTACAAAAAACAACTTGTTCCCATCTAGGTTAATATTATTTACAAATATAAAATAATAGTTCAGTCAAGAAATAGTTCCTCGATCAAATCGGAAAATAAGTCACAGAAAAAAAAGAAAGAAAGAAAC
Organism: Argiope aurantia; assembly: GCA_026543865.1. NCBI lineage: Eukaryota > Metazoa > Arthropoda > Arachnida > Araneae > Araneidae > Argiope > Argiope aurantia. The sequence goes on along the minus strand of JAPMOR010122209.1, from coordinate 221,152 downwards.
AGATTGTTAGCTCTAAAAGGCTACTATCGGGTGGATCCTAACACAGAAACTCGAATCACACGGAGCTTCTAAAAAAAGCAGGACAACTTCTCCGGACACTGACATCTCTCCGAAGTTTAATTCGAAGCCTCTCACTGCTCTCTTCTTTACTCAAAATAAACCAAAAATACCGCATTTTATTTCCGTCAGATACCGACCTCCGATTTTCCTATTGGTGAACTTGAGTTCACCCAATAATTGCTCAGCAATGCTTCCTCAGTGGTCTCCACTCCCTGGGAGTGTCTGTTAAGGATCCATCTTTATCATCAACTATAATCAATTCACAACTAACACCAGCTGAAGCCCACTTTGGTTCGACACTTAATGACAACGGTTTCTTGATTATTTTAGGAATATCTTCATAAGGGAAAAAAATTTAGCATCTGGATGTCTTGAAGTTCTTCTCCCTTGAAGACGTGATGGATCTATTTGAAATGACGAGGCGCACATCTGTGTCCCCTAACCTGGATAAAACAAATGACCAGACACAATGACTGTACTAGTGAAAAGGATCCACACTGGTCCTTATCACTAGTAAAGTCATTTCACTTTTTCTGACAGTCCGTAGGCACTTAACTATGTGTGGGGAAAATGGGTGACGTTACATCTGAGCGGAATGCCAATTACCATGTGAGGAAAAAGTGGAAACGTTACATAGTTATCATATCTTTAATTATTCTTCTTTCAAGAATTAAATTATAATTCAGATATTAAGAGAAAATACATTTACTTTTGCATACAGAAATGAATAAAATATTAATTGAAATTATGTTTAGCTATTAATTTAATTTGTGTAATTTTGAATACTTTGAAAAGAAACGCACGTAAATTTAAAATTATTTTTCTTCTAAATATTAAATTATGACTCAAGAATTAGGACAGTAAAAAGTTATTTTTTTGTATAAAAAAACGAAACCATATTAATTAAAACCATTTGTAAATAATTAAATTAATTTGAAATTTTTTATAAGAAAACAAATAAAAAAATTAAGCACGGGAACGGATCTCTTGAATGTTAAGCCAGCATCTTCACTATGTCGTCCTGACGCTCATCTACGATGTGAGGACGACTTATATATAGTTAGTATAGCTTATATACAAATGTTATAATTAGTATAGCTTATATAC
>JAPMOR010122209.1:200693-216464 GCA_026543865.1 Argiope aurantia | reverse complement strand
TGTGTGTGTGTGTGTGTGTGTGTGTGTGTGTGTGTGTGTGTGTGTGTTTGAGGTAATGGGTGAATAAGAGTCATGCATCCTTTGAATAATGTAAGAGCTTTCTCCCCTCTTGCGGAGCATTTCTTCGTGTCGAAAAGTATTTTGCGAGAGCATGATCTACATCCATTAGCTACAATGGTTAGAACATATAATATCCCCAAGGTAGCCCCACCTTTTCTATTTCTTCTTATTATTTTTCTATTTATTTCTTTTCTATTTATTTGCTTGACATTTGATTAGCTTTTTGTTTGAAAGGCGCAAAATATATAGAATCATTCACTTGACACTGTGTTCTTTTCTCACATCACACTGCCCGTTTCTGGTGAGAGGTGGAACTCGGTGGGTTCCTACAAAATGTTCAAATATTTGAGGGAACTAAAGCAAAGTGTAAGCGTCCTTTTCAAAACAAACAAAATGGTTGCACATATTTTTCTTTTCACCATTCCTTGCAAAATCGGAAGGGATCATACTTAAAACTATAAATGCAATTTCAGAATGTTGATGATAATAATAATATAAAAAAATCCTAAATAGCAATGTGATAAATAAAAAAATTAAATAGAAAAATAACAAAACATCGACACTACAAAATTTGTATAATATTTTATTTGTTACGGAATACTAATGCATTTCTATAACATTACAGATAAAAAAATTTCAAAAAATAAGCTCACGAGCATTATCAGTACATGAAATCATGAACAATCTGGAAATTTCCCAATATATTTCTGAAGACCACGGTTTCGAAGATTCTTCTGAAACGATCTGTACAACTATATTATATGTATATAAAATCATTTCATAATTATATATGAATTCATAATTATATAATGAATTCATAACGAAATAATGAAACTGTCATCTATAATCATTTATTTGACGCATTGTTTTGTAATATTAATTACAGAAATAAATTTGATAAATTCAATTTTTTAAGTTTTATTTCTGAACTAAAAAGCAGAAATTTCTTTATTAAAATCATTTTCTACATTTCATTTTTAATTTATATTTCATTATAATATTGTGAAATCAGTATTTTCTGACTTTAACCATCAAGAAACTTTATTCACAGGAAATCAAAATTTAATTTAATTAATAAATTAACTGACAATCAAGCACTAAAAATATTAAAATAATATATTTCAAATGGAATATAAAGCTGTACAAAATTTCAGAACTCTAGCTCATAAAAAAAAAGATTAAAAATTCGATTACAAAATTTTATTAATTACAAATCTTTACAAAATTTTATCTTTGAAACATGTTAAATAAAATAGAGTATAGAAATAGAAACTCATTTCGCTCCTCGCAAAGAAACAATTAGTTAAATAATGACTTATAATTAATAATAATTTATAAATGTTACATCCATCTATTACAAAAAACACATGAAAAAGAAACCAATTGCTATTTTTCATTGTATAAACAATTTTTAAAAAACTTCCAAGGATAACAATAAGTAAGGAAACAACGTTTATTTCTTTGAAAAATTCTAGAACTCCTAATGTTCTGCAGCTAGATTTTCACACGAATCTTAATCGCGCCTCCCATTCTAGTATAATTGGATGGCTGATCTCAAGATATTGAATATTTTACTTAAATTTATTATCCTTCCTTTATAGATATTGAAATCTTTTTTTCTATTAATAGAATGCTTCTTTCTTAATTTTACTTTTATGAAACTTTTGGGATAAGTATTATGGTATTATTAATCTGGGTTTTTTTTCCGTTTTTTTTTTCTGTGTCTATATACCGGACAATTTGAGAATCAATCAATCAATTTCTCGTTTTCATTCTTCCATAAATAATCGGTCGATTTATTTTTCGTTTATTACTGATTAGCCGCCTTTGGCGACCAGCCGGTTCGCCAATCTTAATGCTCGTTAAAATTTTAATAATTAAATATTTGATGTAACTCCTATTTTAATATCGTCTTCATCAAAATATTTTAAATCTTCAAATTTTGGTAGTCATATAATTCACTTATAATATTATAAAGGCCTTCCGCCGTAACGCAATATGTATATCTCTAATTTTCAGTTAGTTACCGTAGAATTTATCCTTTAAGTTAAAGTGAGAATGATTAAAGTGCAATTGATATCAGAACATTTTTTTCTCTGAAGCGAAGCATTTTTTTTTTTTTTAATATGAGTACTAAAAACATAGTCGTTGAGTATTTAAACCTTATGGACACTAAAGTATATTTTTCTTAATTTATATAATATCTCAAGAAGTTTTCAACAAAATTTTCCCAGATTCATTATGAATAGATCGATTACTTAGCAATGTTTAGTTTTAAATGCGTCAAACACTAAGAAAATAAACAGAATAATTTGAAATAATCTATCGAAAACGTGTTAAGCCTTCAAAACCAAGTCCGTGTCCATTGAAAATAATTGTCAACAATCAGAACACAATGCGCATGCGTGAATTTTCAACACCAATTATGGTAACGCAAATGCAGGAATTTTTTACGCTAGTTGGGGTAACGCTATGCAGATTAGAAATTTTTTTATTTCCTATATTCTGTTTTATTTAATTCAAAAGTACTTCAAAATGAATCTGAAAGGTCGATTAATTAACAATGTTTAAGTTTAAATGTATCAAATATTAAGAAAATAAACAGAATCGTTTGAAATAATCGGCCGAAAATTTGTTAAGTCTAACCTCTTCAGTGTGGGGGAAAAAAACTGAAGTCTTGCTCATTTGGCGGTGGGGAAATGAAAAGAATTTTTGGCTGGAAAGTTAGTTCTTAATTAATAATTAAAATTGTAATTAAAATTTCAGAAAAAGGGACCCCAGGTGCCCATTTTCGACCTCCAAGGTATGTATGTGCCACATTTGGTACCTGTAGGTCGAACAGTCTGGCCTGTTGAGCGCCAACACACACACACACATTGAGCTTTATTATAAGTATAGATAGAGATTAACATAGAAAATTTTCGCTTAATTTATTTGTGAAATATCCTGAAATCATTCAAAAAATGTCAATAAATTTACATGACTCATCTGGGTTTCAATATGAATATCTAATTTTCTTATTGTTTTATGATCCCCAAACATTTTTATTGGACAGATTTTTTTCTTCTATACAGACGTTTCATCTTTATTATCTTGTTACATTTTTTAGCAAGCAGTTTCTTAGGAAACCAACAATATTACGATATCGATATCATTCAAAATAATTATTTCTATTAAAATATTGTTTATTCATTATTTTATCATGGTGAAGGGATTGGTAAAAATTCTAATGCTGAGCAAATCAAGTCTGAGTTAGAAATCAAATGTCTACTTAACTGAATAATTGAAAATCAGATAAATTAATTGTAATTCTAAAGAATTCAATAAAATCAGGTTGTATCTAACACGTTTTACAGGAATTTCAGTGGTACACATTTCAATATATGCAACTATTATACTAAATCTTAGTTAATGGAATAAGCAGAAAGCAGCTTCATGAAGAAATTAAAATTTAATTAAATGATTTAGAATATAATTATCATTTGCATAGAGTTTTCAGTACAAACAATCTATTTTAAAACATTTATGAAACATTTTATACATTTTCATAAATTCTTTTGTCCACATGAAATGATTTGAAGAAGCCGTCCATGTAGGAAAACGAATTAAAATAAATGGATTGACACACGGAAGTCACAAACTACAAACGCGATGCGTATGAGCTTTGCCGCGTTATACATAGCATCGATACATATTACGAAATTCTCCGTTATTTCATAGAATTTCGAATAAAGAAATAAATTTATTTCGTTTGTATTAAAATACAAAATAACCGATAATTATTGGTTCGTTATATGTCTCATCGTTTTACATCTCGAGAATACATTTTATTGCCTATAAAATTTGAGTTATATGCTTTTACTTTTGATGAAAATGGTTTCTGATTCTTCTCTTTCGATTTATTTCATAAAAAATCCAAATAATTAATTGATTCGCTTCTTAATAATACTGTTTGCTTTTTTTTTTTTTTTTGCCGTCCAATAGAAGTTTTCAAAGAACGAAAATAAGTAATAGTATATTTATATCTAATCTGGACACGAGATTTTCGTTTGTACATTTCTTTTTCCTTCTTGCATTCCAAATAAAAAAACGGTGTAACAGACGATTAAAAAAAAAAAAAAAAAAATTACTCTGTTGTCTATCACATTATTCTTGCTGAGGATCCCCAGTCCAATGCAATTAGATCGAAAAATGGTTATATATACAGTGGCTCAAAAAATTGAGAGTACGCCTTACTTTTACTTGATAAATCCGACTTTCTGCGTAAATAACACATTACAGGGAAGTGCAAACATGTTTTTATTTTTACACATAACAAATGGTTTAATTTAGAGTAAAAATAAAGAAAAATCAATGAAAAACTTCTAAATTGAAAAATTTCAGAAGCATTTTAAATAAACATACGCAGAATTTTGCCTCAAAAAATTGAGAATACACTAATGAAATTTTTGCAATATCACGCATAGAAAGAACGTGTAAGTATTTCGTTGCATGTCCTTTGGCTCTTATAAAGGCCTCTAAATGTCATGGTATCGATTCGACCAATTTTTGGTGGTATCTAAAGATATGTTACTCCATTCTTCTTGTACCACTTGTTTTAAATGGGTTTTGTTTCTAATTTTGTGCTTTTGAACCACTTTTTAGTATGGCCCATGAATATTCAATGGCATTGATGTCGGGGTACTGTGATGGTGTGTGTAACTGCTGTTTACAATGAAAAAGACACCATATTTTGAAGTTACGTGCATTCTGTTTGGGGTCGTTGTCCTCCTGGAAAATGGAATTTCCATCTTAACCGAAATTTTTGACACTTTCCTTTAGATTGCTGAGACCATATGGTTCATCCAATTTGTTGCAGAAACCTTTCAAATCATAGGCAGAAGTGCAAGTGCTGAAACTACGCGAAATACCATTAGACAAGCTGAATATAAAAGTCGCATTGTTAGAGAGGAACCGTTCGTCAGCTTGCAAATTCTGAAAAAGCATTTGAAGTTTGCAAAAACTCATCAATTGAAGACCAATAACCTTTGGAAGAAAGCTATATTTAGTAATGAAAGAAAACTCAACATTTTTTGGCAGTGATAGCCATCGTATTGTATGGAGAAAGCCTAATACTGTTTTGGATCCAAAAAATTTACGTCCTGCAGTTAAACATGATGGTGACTTCGTCACGATTTGAGGTTGCATGACTTTATCCGGAGTAGGAAATTTAATTTTTATAGATAGCATTATAAACGATAAGCCTAATACTGTTTTGGATCCAAAAAATTTACGTCCTACAGTTAAACATGATGGTGACTTCGTCACGATTTGAGGTTGCATGACTTCATCCGGGGTAGGAAATTTAACTTTTATAGATGACATTATAAATGATATGGTTTACTTGGATATACTTCGCAGCAATCTAAAGGAAAGTGCTAAAAATTTGAGTTTAGATGGAAGTTTCACTTTCTAGTTGGACAACAACCCCAAACAGAATACACGTAACTTCAAAATATGGTGTTTTTTCACTGTAAACAGCAGTTACACACACCACCACATTACCCCGACATAAATATTATTGAATATTTGTGGGCCACACTCGAAGTAGTAGTCCAAAAACACAAAATTAGGAACAAAACCCATTTAAAACAAGTGGTGCAAGAAGAATGGGGTAAAATATTTACAGATACCACAAAAAATTGGTCGAATCGGTATCACAACATTTAGAGGCCATTATAAAAGCCAAAAGACATGCAAAGAAATATTGACACGTTCTTTCTATGCGAGATATTACAAGAATTTCATTGGTGTATTCTCAATTTTTTGAGACAAAATTCTGCGTATGTTTATTTAAAATGCTTCTAAAATTTTTCAATTTAGAAGTTTTTCATTGATTTTTCTTTATTTTTTACTCTAAATTAAACCATTTGTTATTTGCAAAAATAAAAACATGTTTTCACTTCCCGGTAATGTGTTATTTATATAGAAAGTCGGATTTATCAAGTAAAAGTAAGAAGTACTCTCAATTTTTTGAGCCACTGTATATATATATGTAATGATATTTTAAACTCTTAATTTAATCCAAATTAATTTCCCAGATTTTATCTTAATTTAGCCCATCGTAATTTCATTCTAAAATATTCTCTTATTTTGTGATCCAATTCCACTTTCAGTTTAATTAATTCCTCCGTAAAAATAATGCGCTATCAGTACTACGTATCAAGAGAAAGTGATATCTTCAGTTGCCCTTGAAAATTTGTCAAAGGTCACACGTGTATTGAATTGACGCCTGGCCAGAAATCCTATGTTATATAAGACTAGTGATCATTTGTTCATCCCTTTTTGCCTTCCGTTTTTGTGCCGCGCTGCGTCTTTTTGTGAATAATCATGTTTGCCTCCCGAGCGAGAATAAAACGAAATTAGAACTACAATGTCTTTTCACTGCTTCGAACCTGCACTCTACTTAAACCAAAATATATTACATATTGTTACGAATATGATGCGGCTTCCCAGCATAGTTGGTTCCATCATCAGAAAGATTGTTTTACAGTCATCTGTATTGGACGGAGTCCGGGTGTTGGGTCGGAGGTCCCAGAGCTTGGCGACCATTTGGCGAGTTGGCGACTTTTGCGCCAAAATAGATTATACCCGAAACATCGAGAATTTTCCCGATCCGTCCATTAGAAACCAAGATACGCCTCGAACGTTCCTGATTGGTTGAGAGGCTTCTGGCCTCGCCTCCTGAGACATATAAAAGGAGGAAGCCGCAGTTGCCAGAAAAGAGTAGTCGAAATCGACGGTGAAGAGTAGTCAGAATCGACAGAGAAGAGTAGTGGGAAGCGACGGCGGAGAGTAGTCGGAATCGACGGTGAAGAGTAGTAGGAATCGACGGTGAAGAACTGGTCTTCCAGGGATTAGCAGAGCAGCGACGGAGTCAAGCTAGTGCTGAACTAAGCTGTGCGCTACTGTCTGCAGTAGAGTTCTGTTGTGTGCTGCTGTTTGCACGTCTCACGGCTGAAGATAATTGTCTTCTCTGTGCTGTATATAGTTGTCGTCTTTGTGCAGTCCTGTTTGTCTTCGTGTAAATAAACGTCGTTGTTTTTATTCTACTGCCGCCTGCGGATTGAGCGTTCTCCACACCATATAACTTCCACTATCCAAACGAACCCGGAAATTTCGTAACAATATTATTTAGCCGATGGATTCGAAAATATTATATATATATATATATATACAGGGTGTTGCCGAATTCGACCGACAAATTCATAGGAGTGATAGGAGGTATCAAGAGGAAAAAGAATCACCATACAACATGGGGTCCCAAACGACGTTTAGGGTGTGAAAATCGCAAAAATATAAAGAATCGGCGAACTTTTGGAAACTGTAAAAAATTAATAAAAAAATAACAAAAGGTGTTTCAACTATGAATTTTTTTAAAGTGAAAGCACATTCTTAAAGGCTATTTTTTATGTAAGTAACATGCCGATTTGATGAACCAGGAGGTCGTAAATTATTGAGAACGAAATAGTAGTTTAGAATTCTTATCTGCAAAAATATTAAAACTTTAAGAAAAATAAAAGCTTGAAACTATAAGGAATTTTCTACTCTTTAATTTGATATAGTAAGTTTGTAGTGTGAAAACTGAAGAGGTTTTAAGATATTCAAGAAAAACTAAAATATTTGCCAGGAAACATTGCAGCAACATCAGTACCGATATTTACAGAGGGTGTTGCCAAATTCGAAAGGTAAATTTAGAGAAGTGATAGTAGGCATTAAGGAGATGAAAAATTATCATAAAACATAGGGTCGCAGGAGACGTTTATTCTGTGAAAATCGCGAAAACAGACATCAAAGAGACAATTAGCCTGGCGAAGAGAATGGCCCTATGAATGCGAGGATTTGGAAAAAGGTAGTCGAGAAGAAGAAGCTTTCTCGTATCTAAATTTTCCATGCTTTCGAGGAATATAAGCGTCATCGCCAACTGCGCCTGCGCTGGGTCCGGGAACATCGCGACTGGTCCATGGATCAGTGGGAGAGAGTTGCCTGGTCAAATGAATCACGGTTTGTCATGCATCACACCGATGGCCGTGTCAGGATACGCCGTCTTCCAGGCGAACAGTTGCTCCCTCAATGTACAATAGGTCATACACAGGCCGGTGGTGGCGGTATTATGCTTTGGGGAACGTTCTCTTGGGCGTCTCTGGGACCCGTGGTTATGGTAGAGCATACCATGAATGCTACAGGGTATCTGAACATCATTGCGGACCAGTTGCACCCTTACATGGCCTCTGTTTTTCCAGCTGGAAATGGAATGTTCCAACAGGACAACGCCCCGTGTCACAAGGCTAAAATTGTGTTGGAGTGGTTCCAGGAACATGATGCTGAATTCCAGTTAATGTCCTGGCCGCCTAACTCACCGGATTCCAATCCGATAGAACACCTTTGGGATGACATGGGACGGCAGCTCAGAGTTCAAAGACTACCAATTCGCAATATCTCGGATTTGCGTGACCGTTGCTGAAACATTTGGTACAATCTGTCTCCGGCCATCTACCAAGGACTTGTGGCATCCATGCCAAGGCGGTTGAAGCTGTGTTGCGCGCCAAAGGTGGGCCAACTCGTTATTGACAGGTGGTCATAATGTTTTGGCTCTTGAGTGTATAAAGAAGAAAAGTAAAATATTATGCCTAAACTCGGAGGTCCTTTCCTTGTCCTTACAGATCTCCAGCATATGGCATTGCAGACCTTGCTACTCCTGATCAAGTGCTTGGTACTTATACCAATATGATGAACTGCCTTCATCGAAAGTCTATTTAGTGTAAATCCTATGGTTCTCATAAAAAAGAGAATCAGATCTTTCAAAATCAATTATCCAACAGAAGCTCTTCGTTTGGACGTTCTCACAGTCTGAAAGGTGAGGATGGAGGCTTGTAACCAAACACTAGAAAAGAGACTCTATTATATGCAGCCTCACCTTAGCGGACCATTCTAACAAACTTGCTCAGAACACTTCAACCTATAGCTCGAGTTTCAGTGGATACGGGAACATGACTTTTCCACTAGTAAATTATTTTTATTTTAATTAATTTTGTTTTGTAATTTATTTAAAATATTTTTCTGTCACCATTGAATGTATTTGTAAATGCACGTAATTTCTTTTAAATTTGGATTTTGACTCTTACTGAAGCAGTTACACCACTGCAATAAAAAAAAATTAATTTTATTGTAAATACAAGCCGCCTTTGTAGAAAGTCTGTTTCCCAGGATTAATGGCTCGAAATTCTGTAATTAAATATTGTTTTAAATTTTGATAGATATAAGTAACTCATTCTATTTTAGAAATCTTATGCAATTCTATTCATTTTACAATACATTTCTCTTTTCTGTCACTACCCATAAAATTTGAAGCAGAAGTTATTAAGCAACTAATAATAAAACTTTTTTTACTGAAACCAAATATTTTTTTAAAAATATGAGTACAGAAGATAGAATCCTTCCATGGTCAGGTCTTATGTGTACAATAGAATCTTTCTTTTTTTAATTTAAACAATTCTCAATGGATAATTAAAAAAAATAATGATACTAATGATTCTACATAAAATTGAGTTTAGTTAATTGAGTTGCATTAAGAAAGAAACTATTAAATAGAGCTAATAATATCGATATTATGTATAAAAATTTTAAATTCGTAACTCATTAGGACATTTATTGACTCAGATAACAAAAAATATATTTCATTTAGACCATTTTCCCTATTAGATGCATATGCCTAATTAAAAATTAGCTGTTGGGACCCGATTAGAGGGGGTGTCTTCTCTATGTAAACCATGTTTGTCTTATACTCTACAAAATTTATGCATTAATAATATAGATATACACAATTCTTGCACTTGTTTTTCTAAAAAATACCGTGTTTCACATTTATTTCATTTCATGTAGACACATGTTGAAATACATACTTTTCTAGGTTCAATAAGATTTAACTTAATCTTTTAATTTCAACTTTTGTCAGCAACAAGTTCGTAAACTAAAGGGCAATAAGTATTTTAAATTCATTTTTTTAAATGCAAACATAACGTGCTCCTGCTGTTTTTTTTTTTTTTTTTTTTTTACTCTAGCTGTCTTTCGCGACAATTAAGTTCGCCGGGATTAACGCTCACTAACATTTTCAATTCAATATTTTATTATATTGTATCTTCTCTATGTAATTGTAATTTCAATTTAATAATTATGTCATATTTTATGTAAATTATTCAATTTTTAATAGCTTCTACAACAAAATATTTTTAAGCCTCAAATTTTAATAGTCATATAGCTCATACTAGTATCTGATATTATAAGGCTTATACAATGAACTATTTGTTCATTGTACTATATATCTCACTAATTTTTTACCAGCTCCCGTAAAATTTGAACTTTAAATTGAAGTGGAAGTAGTTAAACTTTAATCAATACAAAAACGTTTGTGGTGAAATCAAACATGTTTTTTTAAACACATATATATGTGAAAAAAAAATTTTAAAAAAATCACAAGAACTTAAATTTAAAGTAAATTAATTATTAACTAATCTCAATAGAATAATAATTATTATTTAATTATTTATATGTATTTGTTATTAAAAAATTAACATATAAACATGAAATAAAAGTCAAAAATATACCGGGTTTTTGGGAGTTGAAAAAGAGGTCCCGAAGACTGATTTGTCTTATGGTACCCTATTGGGCTTAATCCGGACCAGCTAATCTCAATTGTGACGGTCTGACTATACTTCTTTCAATTCGGTTACAAAACAATGCACTAGCTGACCATCTACTAACTGTCAACAATATCAAGTCTGAATACTATTCACCCATATGTCATGCATGCTTTCCCCTAAGTATTTCTTTCAAATAACACATGCCAATACAGCTAAACTCTGTTACTGTATGTCACTACAAGTGATTTTGAAAGCCAAACATTATGCAGTCCCATAAGGATTGCATTACAGTATTTGAAAACTGTAAAATAGTGCAAATATAGAAATATAAAATAAGAAAATACTTCTGTGATTTTTCATGTAATATTCTATGTATTTATCATAACAAAAACAGGATATTTTGCTTTCATATAAAATTCAACAAAGGCAATCGTAAATGCTTCCTTAAAAGGATCTGCTGCAAAAATGAATGCATTTCATAAAATCTAAAAGCTCTAAGACAGAAATGCATAGTTAAAGTTAACGATTCATCTCAGTGATTCACTAGACTTTTTCTAGAAAGGCAACTTAAAATTTAAAAAAATTAATTAGAGGTAATATTTCTTTTCATTTTATCAGCCTTAATAAATTTAGAGTAACAAAAAACTTTCTAACACATAATAATAATCAACAAACATTTTATTATTACAAATATAATTATCAAATAATATAAAAATAAAACATGCTTTCAAATATATATAATTAGAAAAAACTATGTACAAATTTCTACTCAAAGAAAATATTTTGCTTGTAATATTTCAAATTTGTTTTATAAAAAAAAACATTCAAGTAAGACTCAAGCATAATACATAGTAGATTGTGAGTAAATTCTCAATAATGCTTATACTTAAAAAAACTGATTGAAACTTTTTCGTAATAAATCTCTAAACTCAGTAAACATATGACCTTTAAGATCTTTCGAAGGAAACAGACACGATATGGTCACAAATGCATAAATAACTTCATTTATTCATACACTTGAGTCTCTATATCAATAAGCAGATTTATCAAACCAATGTATATTTTAAAAATTTCACTTTAACTATCAATCAGATCTTCTGTTTTGGCTAGCAAATAAAGGTGAGATTTGAAAAAAGTGTCTTTGTATTTCCACATACTTCGGTCTTCGGAAAAACTCTCTTTATCATTATCCGATTTCAATCCACACTTATTGTACGAATGAAGAACAACAGATGCATCAGGAATTAAATGTGTCTTTTGCAACTTTTTTAACTGGAACCAAGAATGAAATTCTTTAGAATCACTTACAGTTTGTTTCAACTTTTTTACATCAAATGCGATTCCTTTGGCACTTCCATTTTCATTTGAAACCTTGGTTTTCAACAAACTGACAAAAGGCATAAAAAGACTATGAGCAATGATATCATTAGGATATTCTTCACAAAAAACCTTTCTATGTAATCTGTAGACATTAACAGATGAATCGTGTGCATTAAAATATGACAAATTCCATGCATTTTTTGGAACAATAAAGTCATTTAACTCTAGTTTTAGTGCAAAATCAGAATGATTTCTAGCAAGCACCCGGTGAAAGCAGTCAAGGAAATAAAGTTCTGTAACACTGAATTCATTTTGAGAATAGAATGGTAGATTCCATGGCAGTATAAGTAAATTTATGTTATCTTTCACTGCAACATGTTTTAACAATTTCCTAACATTGAATGATAAACCTGCTTCATAGAATATGAAAAATTTTATTCCCATTTGAGAATGATAAATAATGAATTCTAAAATCCTGTTAACATCTTTAAATGTTGAAGGTAAGGGTTGTACACACATTGTAAAATGACCTATGTATGATTCCTTGTGAATGACAGGTAAAGAAACTAGAGATGTTAAGTTCCTGTAAACAAAACTAATACTATGAGGCACTTCGCCTTCAAAAGGCATGCATTCAAGAAATAAAAACATATTAGTATCCTGTTTATCTAAAAGAATAAGATTAGTTTTTGGAAGAAATTTCTGGTTTTCTTTTTCATAATGCAGTTTGCATTCCATTTTCCATAACATAGACACAGATGTATTTTTTGTAAAAATCAGCGATCGTGATTTTTTATACATCCAATAAGAAGAATAAACATAAATATTTGGGAAAATTTCAGTCCAATATGGTATACCCACTATCTGTTCTTGAACACTAAAGTCAATCTTTAAATTCTTCTTAAATTCAAATAACTTTTCATTGTATTTCGTTTCAGAATCTCGAAACTGAAATGCATTCATCATTTGAAATACTAAACTGAGATTTGAATATTTTTGTCTATAAATAAACATCAAGACTAGTGACAGAAGGGCAACTATGACAAGGATTAATCTTTTGTACTTCTGCATGATCCTTTACGAAACTATTACTCAGCGGTTGATACTTGTAAAGATTTCACCTAAAAGGAGAAGGAAAAAATATTAAAAATGAAAGCATTTTTCATCTAATTATATTTAAACTTTTTTTAATATTCCTTTTTCTAACAACCTTAAGACATTTTGGTGGTGTAATCGAAATACATATATAATCTCTTGCAATTATTTATGGTTAAAAAGTATGTAGAATGGTTAAAAGTCAAAGAAGCTGCAACACAAAGATTCGTTAATTATAAATGACAACAATTTTCCAATAACAATCAGGAATTCTAATTAATACGAGGATTGTGTTTTTAAGTAATACTGTTTCAAAATCCGCATGCGCAAGAGAGAAAGTGTGCGCGCAGGTTTCAGGCATTCTTTAGGCAGACTCTGAACGGAATTTACAAGCACAGTATTAACTTCGCAGTGAGTTTAAAATGGTGAAGCAAATCCGAGTGTCCCACCGATTCTGAAATGCAGCCAGTTATTCAGATTCTAAACGGCAAGAAATGTTGAAAGAAACGTCGTTATCCATCGCCAGATCTGCAACATTTATGATAGCAATGTAATGGATGAAAGTAAAGTGAGAACGAAACTGCTGAAAGACGGTCGGGGAAAAGTCTATGTCGAATCACGATTTGAAAGGTCGCATGTTTCAGTTCATCTTATCAAATCTTTTGTCTGGAGGTATTCGAGCAACATTTATACAGTCGAGATGATGCTCGAATATGTGCATTTTACAGTCCCTCTGAAGACCTGGGCGAAAGGCGTTTAGACACTGATGAAGAAATGAAAATGCATCCAAAAACTCGATGTTCGGTGTGATAATTACTTAAACCAGAAAGGAAATTATGTAGTAAAATAGAAAATGACATTTGCCATCACAAAATAAACGCTTTTCTTTTTCTTAAGTTCTCCAATTCCTCCGTTTTTATTTCAAAAGGACCTTATTTACAAAACAAAACCGTAAATTCACATATATACTAACTTCATAACTACTACTACACATTATTCGTGTAACTAAATGCCCACGAATTTTTAAATAACCCACAAATTTACCTTATATTATTTACTTTAAAAAAAGTTCCCGTTGCAATAAATATTTACAAAAGCACATATTAAATAAGCAAAAATGCATTCCATATAATTTAAAATCCTGAACGGGTGAGAATTTTATGAAAAAGATGATCTCAAAAAAGAATATTTATTCATTTCAAGTAGACTCTGAGAGTTATGAAAACATTTAGGTATCAATGAATTCATAATGCGCATATGTCATTAAATGTTGAATTATCCCGATTAAGTCGGAAATGAACACTAGCTTTAACATTAACTTGAAACCATTCTTTAATCAATATTTATTCCTCACTTTCTCATTTTTATAACGCATGTACTTGAAGAGAGACTACAATGGTGCAATTTAATAAATCTAGTTGTATTATTTAGTTTATATATAGACACTGTGCTAAATAACATTTTGTCCTGTGCTCAGAATAATACTTTATTTAGTAGCAAAAATGCTGAACAATTTTCTTCAGAAATCTTTTTAACAGAATTTGTTTTTCCACAGAAACCTTATATATGTCATTTTAAATAGATTGTCAAAAGTCTCCGACATTCTAATTTACGCTCCTTACAGTTTTTTTCCCCGGGAGGTGGGGTGATACAAATTACATCTAACATAAGCCAATGAACGGAACTTTTTGAAAAAAAATTATGGATTATTATTTTATTGCTTTAAAACTTTTTAAAACTTTTAAGGTCCAGCATCACTCTCTCACGTTCCTCCTCTCTGGAAGTAATTTATTGCTGCTAACTTGAAAAATGTGAAGTAAAATTAGGTGTGTGCTTTCGGTTTTGCATAAATTAATCAAAAACGACACAATGAGTGTTAAAAGTAGCTCGTATAAAATGATAGAACTTAAAACGCTTACATAAAATAAATAGTAAGGTAAACTGGGACAACTTTGCAACTTATGCAGTTAAAAAAAAATGTTCGATTCTTTACTAAATTCCTGGGCCAAGCAATAAAGGTGTCAATGAATTCCATCCCACTAAGAAGACATTTAATAATAGTCTTTTGCACATTTTAGTCCTTCTCAGTTGTTTAGAAGTTTTAATCAGCACTTTTGTTTCTACTTTAGTAAATCAATTAAGTGTTTCGGAGAGGCCGTTTATTCAAACGAAAGTAAAAAACTACTTGTTTTCCTTAAATCAGCATATAACTCCCTTTCAGAATCACTTTTAAATTTAAATGTTTTGTTAGTTATTGGTTTAATAATATAACTTGGCAAAGAAACAACAGAAATCTCGGTAAAAATGGGACAACATTGTCAATAAATTATTGTCTTGGCCTCAAACTCTTGTATACTTTTTCAAATCGAGTGTTTTCTGTGTTTATTTTATATTTCAGATGCATAGGCACATTAAGACCAAGTTGATAAAATGAAGGTATCAAAATTATGATGATATTAAGTTGAATTCTGCTATCTCAGCTGTGATTAATAAAGAATTCACAAGTGGAAAAACGCCCGAAAGTTATAACATTCCTTGAAGAATCATTGAGAATAAAGATTAAATGTCCGCATTCAGAGAAACCAAGACGCCAAACTTAATTAAACAGTGATCAAGA